>JAXGGA010007628.1:0-61507 GCA_038373865.1 Uloborus plumipes
AACATTTTTAGGGGTATTTTTACAAATATCTAAAATATTTTATTACATTTATAAAAATAGGTTTTCCCAAGACGCGAAATTTCGACTAACAGCATGATATTTTTCCCGACGATTTCGGAAACTTTTGCGCATGCCTCAGGTCTCTACTGATTTTGTCAAAATAGGGGTGATGATGTAAGAGAGACTTTTGCTTTGCTTTGTTTTTCGTTGGGCTCGTTTGTTTGACTTTGGTTTGCGTTGATGATTTTTTCTTCTTTAATTTATCCCCTTCCTTATCAGTTTTGGAAAAATGAAATAATATCGGACTAAGCAGAAATGCTAACATGATGCGTTTTCTTAACCCATTTATGCCCGGTAGCCTAAAAACGGGACGCTTGTTAGTTACTGCATGAGTGATTCCATACCAACACACCAGAAAAAAGAAAAGTTGGTCGCACGATTAACTCGGATTTTCTTTTAATTTGGCACACATGTTGATCATATAGAGGCATGGAAAAGTCCAAATTGTTCGGTTCCTGCTCCACTTATTTTCTGAGATACATGTCCTCAAAGTTTGTCCGCCACGTCAAAATACTAAAAAAGTGATGTTATTTAATCATTTTTTATAAAAAATCGTACTCATGCAAAATAAAAGTGTTTGATATCTATGGAAACTAGTTACTCTAGGCATTCAGAAAAAAATACTAGAATGTTCATAATGACAATTGCTAAGGTACAGGGCTGTTTGAAGTTGTAATCACAAAAACTCGATTTTGCCGATTTTGCTAAAATTGAGGAATTTATTCCAAAAAAAGGAAGACATAACCAAAGGTTCATTCACTTTCTGGTAGTGTACAGATGTTTACTATAAATGGTTAAACAATGCATAACTTGTATTTCTCACTCCTTCTTGGAAATATTTAAGCTTAAAGATAAGCCATAAGGCAAAAACATGCGTTTTTGGCCATCTTGGCAGCCATTTTTCTCATAAAGGGGGAGCAGTAGAAACTTTAATTTTTTTTAAAAACAAGCCACTGATATGTTAGCTATTCACAGGAAAAGAGTTTACTTTTGGTTATTTCTTCCATTAAGAGATATCCTGCTGACAGTATATGCATGTTTTTCGCGACGACCATGTGCTTTTGTTCCCCCTCTCATGGACTTAAAATTAATTAAACCGAAAAATAATGATGTATTTATTAATAGCTGTATTATCTGCCCAATATGTCATTAAATTTAATTTATTAAATCATTGAACAATAAATTAGATAATTGATGAAAACAAGAAATAGTATTTCTCTGATGCCTGAGCATTATGCATTCATAATTATAAAGCACTAAATACTTCCTTGAGAAATTAATTAACATAAAGGAGCTCTCAATATTTATATTATAAGCAATACCCAATCTTGTGATTGGGTTAATTGCAGAATTTCTTGAATATCACATGAATATCAGGAAAAGAAATGAGGTCTTTTCGTTTGATGTAGGATATTTTATGACAAATTTCATTTGATGGGCTACTAACTGAGCATGGTGATAAAGAGCTATTAATTTCAGCATCGACTTCCATTTTACCTTATTAACAGTTCAATATTTACAAAATAATTAAATAAATAATTTAATATAGAGCCATGCTTGAAGATTTAAAATTAGTGCAACTAATTTATTCCCATACTGATCTTTACAAAATTGACATGTGTTGAGCACTAATAAGAACTGACAAGAATAAGTTTACTCACTAAAATACTAGTTCACAGATACTATAAAGCATACATTCTATTTTCCACAAAATAATACTGCAACAAAGAACAAGGGTATCCTCCTGTTTATAGCCAATCAGGAACAGCACAATCACAAGATTGGGTATTGCTTATGAGATAAATATTTGAAGTTCCTTTATTTTAATTGATTTTTCAAGAAATTCTTTAGTACTTACCCCTTTATACCCTTGTTCTTTATTGCAGTATTATTTTGTAGAAAATAGAATGTATGCTTTATAGTATCTGTGAACTAGTATTTTAGTGAGTAAACTTATTCTTGTCAGTTCTTATCAGTGCTCAACACATGTCAGTTTTGTAAAGATCAGCATGGGAATAAATTAGTTGCACTAATTTTAATTCTTCAAGCATGGCTTTATATTAAATTATTTATTTAATTATTTTGTAAATATTTAACTGTTAATAAGGTAAAATGGAATTCGATGCTGAAATTAATAGCTCTTTATCACCATGCTCAGTTAGTAGCCCATCAAATGAAATTTGTCATAAAATATCCTACATCAAACGAAAAGACCTCATTTCTTTTCCTGATATTCATGTGATATTCAAGAAATTCTGCAATTAAAAACACTAATATCCCAATCACAAGATTGGGTATTGCTTATAATATAAATATTTAGAGCTCCTTTATGTTAATTAATTTCTCAAGAAAGTATTTAGTGCTTTATAATTATGAATGCATAATGTTCAGGCATCAGAGAAATACTATTTCTTGTTTTCATCAATTATCTAATTTATTGTTCAATGATTTAATAAATTAAATTTAATGACATATTGGGCAGATAATACAGCTATTAATAAATATATCATTATTTTTTGGTTTAATTAATTTTAAGTCCATGAGAGGGGGAACAAAAGCACATGGTCGTCGCGAAAAACATGCATATACTGTCAGCAGGATATCTCTTAATGGAAGAAATAACCAAAAGTAAACTCTTTTCCTGTGAATAGCTAACATATCAGTGGCTTGTTTTAAAAAAAAATTAAAGTTTCTACTGCTCCCCCTTTATAAGAAAAATGGCTGCCAAGATAGCCAAAAACGCATGTTTTTGCCTTATGGCTTATCTTTAAGCTTAAATATTTCCAAGAAGGAGTGAGAAATCTAAGTTATGCATTGTGTAACCATTTATAGTAAACATCTGTACACTATCAGAAAGTGAGTAAACCTTTGGTTATGTCTTCCTTTTTTTGGAATAAATTCCTCAATTTTAGCAAAATCGGCAAAATCGAGTTTTTGTGATTACAACTTCAAAGAGCCCTGTACCTTGGCAATTTTCATTATGAACGTTCTAGTATTTTTTTTCGGAATGCCTGGAGTAACTAGTTTCCATAGATATCTAACACTTTTATTTTGCATGAGTACGATTTTTTATAAAAAATGATTAAATAACATCACTTTTTTAGTATTTTGACGTAGCGGACAAACTTTGAGGGCATGTATCTCAGAAAATAAGTGGAGCAGGAACCTAACAATTAGGACTTTTCCATACCTCTATATGATCAACATGTGTGCCAAATTAAAAGAAAATCCGAGTCGGTCGTGTGACCCCCATTCGGTGAGTTGGTATGGAACAGTGGTTGGAAAAACTACATTTCTTTTGTAGCGAACTACAACTACAACTACTTTGTTGTAAATGTAGTTAACTACAACTACAACTACTTTTTTAAAAATGTAGCGACTACAAACTACTTTTGAATTGTAGTCGCTACTTCGCTACTTTTTAATAAATAAATAAATAAATAAAAAGCATACACCGTTTGAGGATTGACCGAATGAAATAGAAAAATGGTTTACATTAATAAATTAACTCATTTGAATGTGGAATTGGACTAGGAATTGTCATTGATATTATTTGTTACTTTTCCTTTTTGCTCCTTTCTTTGCTAAAATTTGTCCTTTTTAGATTAATTTTACAATTTTTAAGCATTCGCCACAAGAAAGGATTCAAAAGTTAAACGAATTCACCTTTCACTTTTTTTAATTTCTTGCCAGGGAATATTTAGGAACATTGAAATTATTTGAAGGAATATAAAAAATTATGATGCCAAATAAACCAATGACATCAAACAAATAGAATGTATTTCGTTAAAATGATGTATCTAAGATCAGCTCATATTTTTATGGTTCTTATTTCTCATTGCATTCGCTGCTGTACTCGTGTAAGATTTGCATCAGTCAGAGTCAATTAAACCTTGTTTTTTCCTTCGCTCTCTTTTTTTATTTATTTATTTTTTCATTTGTTTTTTTATTTATTTTATTTAAAAGTAGTTTCTTGAAATCGCTACAAGCTACAATTTTTTTGTATCGCGCTACTCGCTACTCTACTTTTCTCAAAAATTAGTGCGCTACACTACAAACTACTAAAAAATGTAGCTACTACAGTAGTTTCGCTACTTGTAGCGCGCTACTTCCGACCACTGGTATGGAATCACTCGCATACAAAAAAAGTTAGTCTTTCTTCTTGAGAAAACCAGTTAGAGCCACTATTTGGACATCAGAGTTTATTTATTGACAGCTATTTTCAGACAAATCTGTCAAGCAACGATCCAGCATGGGTAGCTACAGAAAGTAAGTTTTTTTTTTTTTTTTTTTTTTTGCGAACTTATTTTTCATAAAATTAAACTATTTTAAAATGATTTGCTTAAAATGGATCACAGATGCCTTCTGTGGTGTTACTTTGCAAAAGTAAAGTCAAGTAAGGTAGTATTTTGCTCACATGTCTGCAAAATATCCCATAAACAGGACGTTAAATAACTTAATAAATATGGCAACGACGAACTATTTCAAGCCTAAAATGTATGTAAACTTAAACCATTACAAGTAAGAGTTTTAAGCAGATAAAACTTGAAAAAATTGTTTAAAAAAACTTGGGCATAAATGGGTTAATCAAACTTGTCTCTCCTTTTTGAAATAGAGCTATGTGCCCCTTTCGAGGTTGGACAGTAAGCGAAGGGTTTTAGAACGCACCACTCGCGTAAGTCGAGACTTCATTGTATTTCAATTTTTACACAAATTAAAAATGCCTTATAGGATTTTAGTTCCCTTTAAACAGTTATGTAAATTATGAAGGGCTTTCGTTCCTGTACATTAATGACGTATTTGAAGGGCATACGTCATGGTTATCATTTCATTCAAAGGACATAAGTAATTATAAGAGGTTAAAAGAATAAAGATGTTGAAGGTTTTTCTGTAAGTCAACTGACTATTTATCGTTTTATATTTCCTAGTCAAAAGAAATTAAGCAGGTGTATCATTTGTTCGATTACCAAATTAAAAGCTCAACTTAACAAACTTTTCATTAAGAAAAGATTTATGTTTATGTTGCAATAAATATCAGAAAAAAGAGAAAAAAAAAGAGAGAGATAAATCTTTTTTGTTTGACAAGAAATACTGATTTTGTGGTAATTTTTAGAAGAGTGTTTTTTTTTTTTTTTAATATTTTTCGTCAAGGTTACAGATGCCTCGATAAAAAAAAAAACCTGGTCGATTCTCGATTGATCAGCAAATGATAGTCGGCCGATTTCAATCAATCGGCACCTGGGTAATAGTAATGATAATGATCTTTAAAACTGATATTTTTCTGTCATTTTTTTTTTTTGTGTACACTACCGATTTTTCAGTTTTTGTTAATAGTTTTTTCATTTTTGTGATTTATTTTTTTCATTTTTTATACTTTTTCATTTAAATAAAGTTCAAAAATTTTATTCAAATACGGCAGACCAGTTTCCTTATTATTGTTAGTAAAATTACATTTTGTAATCTAGAGATAAAAACTTCAATGTGTAGTTTGATGACTCTTGTCATCAGACATGTTTAGTTTAATATCGACGTTATTTTTGCTATTAGTAGCCACATAATGTAGACCTTTTATCTTAGCGAAATTTGTAAGGCTGTCGTAAAGAACAATGTAAAAGATAAAGTAATGAGAAAAGTATTGACACATGAGATGTGAGTGACATTGCTTATATAATAGGTGTGCGGATTAAATTTAAATCAATAAACAAATAATAAAATTAAATTTTACATTTCTTCAGTATTTGCGAAATTAAAAGAAATTTAAAGCATATTTAATGATAAGGAGTGTTACTATTTTTGCTTGATTTTTTACTGTTTGACACTGGGTGGACGAAACTGCATGCTATCCCGGCTTATCTATGGATGCTATCCCAGGCTGCCTGTATATAGCACATTTAATGATTTTTTTTTTCTTCAATGAAAAAGGCAGTGATTTTAAAGGAAAATTACAAAACTTAGGATGCCATTGTGTCCATATACACTGTAAAAAATTAATGTTGTTTTTGCAGTATAATACAGTTAATTTTACAGTTAGTTATTGCAGTTAATTATTACTTAACTGTAAAAATTTCTAATTTTACAGTAATAAACTGTAAAATTGCTAATTTTACAGTGAATTACGGTGCATTTTACAGTTTCAAACTAGAACCTAGGCTGCCAGTATTATACTGTTGTTTTTGTAGTATAATATTGCTAACTTTTACGGGAAACCACTGTAAAATTTCTAACTTTACAGAAATAAACTGTAAAATTGCTAGTTTTGCAGTTTATTACGGTGCATTTTGAAGTTTTAAATTGGAACCTCGGCTACCAGTATTATATTGTAAAAACAACAGTTCCTTTTTTGCAGTGTACATCGGTTATAGTAATTAAATGACAATAAAAAAAGAAGAAAAAGAAAGGAAAAAAAAAGTAAAAAAAAAAAATAAATGAATCGAAATAGTCCCTCAAACTTTATCAGAAAGAGAGGGAACTGACCAGAGACACATTTATAGGTAACCATCTTCTAAGACGTAAAATCTTTATTTTTATTTAAAAACTTGCCTAAATTTAAATTTTTTTTTTTTTAAATGAATGATTAAACCTTTAAAACTCTGGATTCTTATTATAATTTTTAATTTAAAAATGCCATGATTTCATGTGCTGCAGAAAATTGTTTATGAAGGCATTCAGCAAAGTTTCTTGCTCTAAGCCTACTTAAAATAATTTTTACTAAACTTTTCTTTCGGTTGATTAATGAGTAAAAATGACCCATTTTCAACAGTCGACAAAGTGGCCAATTACCGATTACTACCGATAATGGATGCATTCCCAGTCAAACTATTATTTTGTGGCTACTTCAAGTTAGAATTTCTTTCCTGAGCAGAAATTTTGTATTTTTTCAATTGAAAATTTGCTTATTTAATTAATAAGTAAACGAATTTCAAATTAACTCATGTTGTACCTTAATTTTATGCCGTGTAATAAAGTGAAGAATCAAATGTAGAAATTGATTCAGCAGTTTAGAATAACAATGCAGTCACGTTTTTATAGTTGCGATTTGGTAAAAGCTGGTTTTGAAGTAAAACGAGGTTTTGGCAGTGTTTTTTGTTGACCCGCTTGATAGGGATTCTGCACCAAATTTGCTTTATAAGGTAATAGTAGAGGCAAAAAAGAATGACGTTATGGAAAAAAATCCACTTTTTAAAATTCATGGATTTAGCTAGTTTTGATGCAAAGCAGCACTGGTATATTTTAAACGTAACAAAAAAAAAACAATAAATTTTACGATTTTATGAAGAATTTAAGTACAAAACTGAGTTTTTGTGCTCGTAATCTCCATATATTATTTCTCTAAGCCGAATCCTATACCCGGTCGAAACTCGCTCATTTCTTTATCGAATTGCAAGAAAATTTATGATTTTGAAGCTTATCCCGCGGGCTATTGACGAAAATTAGACCCACCCTCTAAAAAGTGTCGGTTCGTTTTTTATTCGAACTTCAATTTTTGGGCACAAAATTGACTCTATCTAGCGAAATAATTGTCGTATGGTCTCCATTTTGATTTCATTCGAAAGATTAAAAAAAATGCGTTCTTTAGAACGTTTTTCCGCTAGCGCCGCGTAACGAGAATCTCGAAAATCCACGTTTAAGCGACTTATAAGCGATTGAAGTTTGAAAAAGTTAAATTTTTTGCTCAACTGTCAAAATCGTTTCATTGTTGTTCAAATCAATTTTAAATGCGACATTTCAAGCCAAGGCTTAGCTCGGTAAACCTTAATTGTAACTTTTATTGTTTCAAAATACTATGGTAGTTTTGCGATAACGTTAGTATTTAGTTTAGTAGTAGCCTTGGGTATTTGATTTTAATATAGGGTATCACTTTTGTAGTAGTTGTAAAAGTGAACGTGTCTTTGATCTCTTTGAAAAGTTGTCAGAACGACGGCAGTAGATGGCGATGTTGTGCAAATGAAGCCAATAAAACTTGTCGTATTAAATTTTAAGTTTAGAGTTTTTTTTTTTTTTTTTTTTGCGGAATTCCGCACGGGTCACCTAGTTTCTTTCGGGTCATTCCATTTTAAATCAACAAATTTTCAAAAAAGTTGTTGCATCACCATTTTTGATTTTGATAAAAATTTGCATGTGTATTCCTTTTACTTCCCAGAGCTCAAAATAGTGTTCATTTTATTTTTAAAAAATTTACCCTTTGATATATAGGCCATTTTTGTTGTTGGCAACAGCGAAAATCGGGCGTTTTGATGCTTTGTCTTATGAACTATAACTTTTTTTCTATCAAAGATTTTGAGCTCAAATATAGCTCATTGGAAAGCTAAGAAAAAGATCTTTTTATATATGCTATCAATAAATTTCAGATATTTAAAAAATATTTATTTTTTCAAGGTCAAAGTTCACGACGAAAATGACATTTTTTACTACTTTCGAACATTAAAAAACCCATGAAGGGTTCAAAGTAACAAGCCGATTTTTTCATCATATATTCATAGTCATGGTTACTTACTGTATAAAAAAAATTGGCTTGTTACTCCACCCCCTTTATGAGATATGCCCCCCAAAGTTGTAAATTTTTTAAAAAATCCAATTTTCAACGCTAAAAAAATGCATGTGGGGGGCAAGATAAAAATTTTTTCATTTGTGGTATTTTAAGTACTTTTTACCAGCTTTCTAATAAAACAAAAGTTGCTTTGTTATTCAAAGGCGTTTGGCAGATATAAGGGACTGAACTTTCAAAAAATTGCACAAAAACAACACGATTATTTTCATTTTTTAAAATCTTTTTCTTTATTTAAATGTAATTATATACCTTATTCTTTGCCTTAAATGCTAAAAAAAGACTAAGAAGAGCAATGAAGAAACATATTTAAAGTTTAATAAGATAATTTAATATTTTTAACACCTGG
This sequence comes from Uloborus plumipes, assembly GCA_038373865.1. Lineage (NCBI taxonomy): Eukaryota > Metazoa > Arthropoda > Arachnida > Araneae > Uloboridae > Uloborus > Uloborus plumipes. Next base: position 8,955 of record JAXGGA010007628.1, read on the forward strand.
GAATATAGAATACCACTAAACTTGTCTGATTTTTAAACATCTGATTGCTACCTACAACAGGACTGAGCATTTCTCAACTTGTCCAGGTTTGTTCATACCATGTGGTCATCCTTGTTCTGGCTTGCTCTCACATGTGTATCTTAGTTGTCTTTCAAATTCTGAAAGAAGTAGGTTGTTGAGCTAGTGTTTCTGCTGTAAAATCTTGTGAAGCTGATGTGATTTGTTTTCATTTCAAGTTCATTCATATTCACAGAATGTTTTGTTAAAGGTAAAAGAAGAAATTCTTTAGAATCCTTAAAAATAAATTTAAATTTGTCTTTCTACATGTAAACTGTGAATAAGTTATGGATAACCCTAAATGCTCCATAGGAGTTTTTGAGAATGATGATTGTGATATTTTAAGTTACAGTAGGCAGTCTACTGTAAATAGTATTTCTGAGTACAGTGATGATGATAAAACTTTACTGCACCTGAGTACTGGGTGTAAAACTATTGAAACTGTTTGTACCTACCATGCAAAAAAATTTCTTGCCAAGTTTTGCCACCTTTATGGAACTTCTAGCTGGTAGGTACAAACAGTTTCAATAGTTTTACACCTAGTTCTCAGGTGCAGTAAAGTTTTATCATCATCACTGTACTCAGAAATACTATTTACAGTAGACTGCCTACTGTAACTTAAAATATTACAATCATCATTCTCAAAAACTCCTATGGAGCATTTAGGGTTATCCATAACTTATTCACAGTTTACATGTAGAAAGACAAATTTAAATTTATATTTAAGGATTCTAAAGAATTTCTTCTTTTACCTTTAACAAAACATTCTGTGAATATGAATGAACTTGAAATGAAAAGAAATCACATCAGCTTCACAAGATTTTACAGCAGAAACACTAGCTCAACAACCTACTTCTTTCAGAATTTGAAAGACAACTAAGATACACATGTGAGAGCAAGCCAGAACAAGGATGACCACATGGTATGAACAAACCTGGACAAGTTGAGAAATGCTCAGTCCTGTTGTAGGTAGCAATCAGATGTTTAAAAATCAGACAAGTTTAGTGGTATTCTATATTCCCAGGTGTTAAAAATATTAAATTATCTTATTAAACTTTAAATATGTTTCTTTATTGCTCTTCTTAGTCTTTTTTTAGCATTTAAGGCAAAGAATAAGGTATATAATTACATTTAAATAAAGAAAAAGATTTTAAAAAATGAAAATAATCGTGTTGTTTTTGTGCAATTTTTTGAAAGTTCAGTCCCTTATATCTGCCAAACGCCTTTGAATAACAAAGCAACTTTTGTTTCATTAGAAATCTGGTTAAAAATACTTAACATACCACATATAAAAATTGTTTTATCTTGCCCCCCACATGCATTTTTTTAGCGTTGAACATTGGATTTTTTAAAAAATTTACAACTTTGGGGGGGCATATCTCATAAAGGGGGTGGAGTAACAAGCCAATTTTTTTTTATACAGTAAGTAACTTTGACTATGAATATATGATGAAAAAATCGGCTTGTTACTTTGAACCCTTCATGGGTTTTTTAATGCTCGAAAGTAGTAAAAAATGTTATTTTCGTCGTGAACTTTGACCTTGAAAAAATAAATATTTTTTTAAAATCTGAAATGTATTAATAGCATATATAAAAAGATCTTTTTCTTAGCTTTCCAATGAGCTGCGTTTGAGCTCAAAATCTTTGATAGAAAAAAAGTTATAGTTCATAAGACAAAGCATCAAAACGCCCGATTTTCGCTGTTGCCAACAACAAAAATGGCCTATATATCAAAGGGTAAATTTTTTAAAAATAAAATGAACACTATTTTGAGCTCTGGGAAGTAAAAGGAATACACATGCAAATTTTCATCAAAATCAAAAATGGTGATGCGCACCCCATTTGTTGATTTAAAATGGAATGACCCTTTCATAATTACAGTGCGTTTCGAAATGATAGGTCCACCAGTAAAATCGAAAGTTATGCTTGTAAAAAAAGGTTGTATTGTGTACAAAGTACTATTTTCTGAACTACATTACTTCATTCAATGTAAAATTGCTCATAAATAATTTACAAATAATAGGAATAATGAGGGAAACTAAAATTAGATGAAACAGGTGTTTCAAAAAGATAGGTCCACTGAACCAATCATCAAATAAATGTTGAATTAATAAGAAATTTTTCTGATTTTTTTTTCTGAATAAGCTCATAAATCCTATTTGGCATGGGTTTTACAAGTTTTTGCAAACAATGTGTCCCGATTTTTGACCATTCGGGGGAAATAGCCCTTTTTAAGTCTGCAGTACTGTTGTACTGCCTTCCACCTGCATACTACCCTCTTGCGAGTATACCCCACATGTTTTCTACTGGATTCAGGTCGGGATGCAAGGTGGCTAATCGATAATATGTACAACATTATCCAGAAACCATTCAAAAGTGGACTTTGCAGAGTGCAGAGGAGCATTGTCCGGTTGGAACATGAAGAATGTGCCCCCAATGGGTTCTGATTGTGGAAGAAAATATCGTTCAAACAGCTTGTTACAGCCAGGAGCATTCAAACGATTGTCTACAAATGCTGCATCAGTTTTTCCTGTCCCCCTGAATCGGGCACACACCATAACGGAACCACCATCAGCTTGCCTCTTCGAGAATATCTCTCTATCGTTACGCAGATCGTGCCAGTAATAATGCCAACCATCTGGACCATCCAGGTTGAATTCCTTTTTGTCACTGAATATTACTCGATGCCTATCTTGTTTCCAGGACATCACTTCCTGCGTGAATTTCAATCTCTTTTCTTTGTGCTTTTTAGTCAATTTCGAAGTCGCTTTCCTTTTCCCGTAAACTAAATCGCCGAACTTCTTTACCGCTCTGTGGACTGTAGATATTGATATTGAAGGGTTTAGTTGTTTGGCCAAAGTGGATATGCTCATTATTTCCAGATTTTAGGTCCCTTACGATAGTGCTTCGTTGTCGGGGTGTCACTTTTGCTGGGCGGCCAGATGATTTTTTACTACTATAAGCATTTCTAAATAGCAAAAAATTGGTTGCAACACTTTGGGATATGTTTAAAAGCTTACCTATTTCTCTATTGGATTTTCCAGACTGTTTAATTGCATGAATTTTCCCCTGTTCAACCAGCGAAAGACTGCAACGACAACCCGTTTTGTTTGGCTACAAAGAGCTGTTCAAATCTGTTTAAATACCTCCACAGCAGCAATCATAATCCCGTAGTAAGACTAAGCAACAATACTTATGCAAATTTTTGGAAATAAACGTGGTTGGGGCAAAATTTCTGAAGGCGGACCTATCTTTTTGAAACGGTCTGAAAATGAAAATTTGCATCAAATAAGAAGAAATGATTTATTTTAAAGAAATTTCATCAATCATAGTTATAACAATTGCAGATATATAATTACTATCCAAAAAAGTGATTCTTATTCTCAATTAAGAGTCGAAATTTTGAAAAATAAGGGTGGACCTATCATTTCGAGACGCGCTGTAGTTGTAACAGTATATGGGTGATTCTACGATCAATGCGTTTTTTGTGTCCCCAAAGAAAAAATAATCTGTTTAATTTCACACTCATTATATCACTAGTAGCCGCTATTTTTATGATTGTAGTGGTAAGGGCCAGACGAAATTTAAATTTTTGTGGGGTTTATCGATACCAGGGGAAAATGCGTTGCCAGGGGAGTGACACTATTGGCGGAATTCTGGTTTGATTTACAATTATTTCACTTATTTTTCGGTGTAAAATCATAGTATGGACTCATTTCTATGAGACCTGTATTAAAAAAAATTTTCACGTTGTAATAAAATGAAAAAAATTAATCCTGAAAACACGACATGTTGCATACAAGTCGCACCGCAGATCCCAAATAAAAATACTTCCCGCATTATTTACGTTCATTCAAATTGCTTTCACAGGGGCAATTAGGATTAAAAATAAAATTAATTATGCTTATATCACAGTTTTAATGTATATTTACCCTTTTTTTAAACAAAAATGCCAGGGGAGTGACGCCAGAGAAGTGACAAAATCACACATTACCTATAAAAACAGCATCACGCGTTCTTCTTACCAGAACTTCAAGTAAACCGTGATGTCTGCACACAATAAGCATTACATTGTACATACGCATACTTATGTAACGATGAAATATCGAAAGTTATACTTACCAGGGGAAATACTACAGCGACTGGCGCAGTAAGCTTTGAGGCACTTTCAACAAGAACCGATGCAATAATATTCGAATTTTTTAAAAACCTCTTAGCTTGCTTTTAACTTTACTCAGTATTACACTGGTTATTCGCAATCAACATCATTCTTATGCATTTTTTATACTAAATTTTAGTCTTTGAAGTTCGCCAGGTGGAGGTGACACTGTTGGTATGGCCCGTTGAAAAGTGTATTTTTTTACAATAATAATAAATATTTTTTCAATGTTTACTGATGAAATTGGTTTCTCTGTTAATGTAAGTGTATGATTATGGCAAAAAACATTATGTCACGTGAGCAAAAATTGAGCGTCGAACATGTTTGTATAAAAACTAGTATTTGGACAGGCCAGGGGAGTATACATTTATGACTATTTTCGGCTATAAATGCTAAAATAAAATAATTACAAAGAATTAATTGGGTGGTGCATATAAAAGATAATAGTCTGTAATGCTTCAGCATGCAAAAACATTACTAAAATCAGTTTTACATGAAGTTTTTCCATTGGCCGTCTGAATTCAAATAGCGTAGAATGACCCATATATATAATATTCCATTTTCCTCTACGCGATATGCCTTGTACAGCATTGTGCTAAGGCCGTGAGGTTTAGCGCATTAACTATCTGTGAGTATTAATGGCCATTCAAATTAGTTTACAAAAAAAAAATGTGAATAGTTATTTAACGTGTGCTATCTAGAATGAATTTCTATATTACTTTCTGTATTATGAAGTGCTGAAACAAACCTCATGCTTACAGCTCTCTTGAAATTCGTTAAAATTATTTAACAGAGAACAGTGCTGTAGTTGGGGGAGGGGGGGGCGCCGTTGTACTAAATAGTTGATTTTTCTTACTTTTAAAATAATGCGAATGTCATGCAGATCGATTTCAAACCCTCCTTTTTCGATATATAAATATATTTTTTTTAAGTTACATAACACATTGCAAGTAACTATTTCGTTTTTCCTGTTTTATTTTTCACGTTCTTTGTAATAGTTAAATAGATTTTATTATGAAAAAAAAATTAAATAAACTATTCATGCTAAATACTTTTAGTTACAGAGCTATTGTATACACAGCTTTTCGAGTCCTAGTTGCTACAAAGATGAATTTATTAACACTGAACATGAAAACAAGCTAAGACCGTAACTCAACTTTCTAGTTACAGTTGTTAGTTTATTGCAACAATATTTTATTAAAATCCAACTTATTTTGTGAATGATGCATAAATATCAGGAAAATAGCGAATGCTCTATGAAATGTGTGGATCTTGGAAAACCTTTGTTCAACACGAATGTTTTTGTGTGCAAATTTAATCTACATTTTACTATGAAGTACATAATGGAACAAAAAGAATTTGAAGGTGAATTTTTTTTCTTTAGACTTCTTTTGTCTCTATTAGCTTCTAATGTGACATCGATTATGGAACATCGATATTTCAATTAATTGTTTTACAATATCAATACATAAATAGTATCTACACATCAACTAACAACATCGATGTTTCGAAATATCGGTTGTTTTAATACATTTATTTGTGTCTTGATTTCAATGAAAATGAAAGTCTAAATGTGTGTGTCTGCAAACACAGAAAGTACGAGACTGATTTCGCTGGAGTTTCAGCAATTTGTTTTTTATTAGTGGTAGGAATTTTTTTTGATCGTTTCGGAAAAAAAATCGATCAGTATTTTTTTTTTTTAAGTTAAATTTAAGACACATTTCTCGTCCCCCATTATACTATAGGGGGGATGGCAGTACTTGTACACATCAATATTATATATCATTTAAACGAACACACTTTTCTGAGAAAGAAAGAACATCTCCTAATTGAAGGACTTGGGAGATGAAGGAGTTAAGTGACAAAACACAAGTTGCGAATAATTAAAGTTCACAGTTTTACTGTTGCAATTGCTGTTTTTTTTGTTTTCTGGTTTTGTCAGTGTGTATATGAAATTGAGCTATAGACATCTACTGTTTGATGTACCAAATTTTACTTTCTTATCTGTATCCATTGCTTACCATTGTACAAAGTGTTCATTTCTTAAGATGTTACTTAGCCCTTTTATCCTCCAAGCCCTTCAATTTTCTGATTAGTACGATAGTCTTCAGTACGTATTTTTAACTTGATTTTTCAAGGTTTTTTTTTTTAATTCAGATCGCTATCAGTAATTTAATAAGTTATCAATAAAAGTGAACAAAATGCTTCTCAGTTTTCTTTTTTGTTTTCGTGATTTCAGATGAAATCATATCGACGGTTCGAAGAACGTTTTGACTGAAGTTCGGTCGGCCACTTTGCCTAGTGGTCAAAGCGTTTGACCGTGATGTGGTGGCCCCAAGTTCGAATCCCGGCATGGACGTACTTTCCTTTCATTGTCCTTTCTGTGTGTGAAAATGTGTTGTGAATGGAAGCCTACCCTATAAACGGGTCCTTATGGCATGTGTGTTGAGCTAAAACGGTCTTCCATCTTACTGGTGCTCGTAAAAACGGAAGCCGTACCTATCTTGTCTTAAATCGAGTAGATTTATCTACTCGGGCTCGGATACCCGAGTAGTATTAGAAACAACTGAAGTCCCAAAGGCTACATTCAAGTCACTTTCGTCCGGCACAATGAAAATCCCCCCTTCCCTTCCATCCTGAAATGTTTAGTTCGGGGTACCTGTGCAAGTGCATGTGATATTATTACAATTTCAATTTCATTTTGAAGACGCATTCAACGTGATAAAGGATACTTCCGAAAATGCTTAAGCTTTTGTAATTATAAAAGCTTTAATTGATGGGTAAAACAACCAAACATTATGACGAAACATCTTTCGCATTCTGCGCATGATACATACTACGTATTTGCTCACGAGTGAAATAAAAGATCGTGATTATGGAGCTTTATGAAAACATGTTTTGCTTTCTTTTGCATCTCTGGCTGTCATTTAATGTTCATCGTGACCTACGGGTCCGGAATTGGCCACGAGGGTTGGCGAAAAATCGCTCCGAGAAACGACTTCCGCGTTATAGGTAAGATGGACGTCACGTGTGGTGCTGAGGTAGAAAAAAAAAGTATATTGCGTCAAATACATTTATAGTGGGAAATACTATTTGAATGACGAATACCGTTTTACGTAAGAAAGTTGAGGAGTGTGGAAACGTGACTTAAAAATAATAAAAAGTGGTATGTTGTGGCTATCACAAAACTTTCTTTTATGTCTATGTTATAAATCTACTGCTGTTCACAAAAATGGAAAGATTTCAGTAATTAAAAACTGGCGAGTTTAATTCAGTGGCGTTAAATTTTTTTTGTCACCAATGCCTGTGCAAAGAATGTATTTCCATTGCATACGTAATCGAAGCCTATGGAAATATCTATTTACATAGAGCTGCCATAAAACAACAGAGTATCTAAAGTTAAAAAAAAAACCTCTCTCAAATATTGGACTATCGCTCCAATTTTCAAATTATCTAATTACTCCCGCAAAAGCAATTTAAGAGATAAATTGAAAATCATTGTGAAATCCTAGCTTAAATTACTTAAAAATATTTTATTTTATTACAAATAAAAAATGGCAACAGATAATTTTTAAAAATCATATTGGGGTCATTCCATGTCAAGTGATCCAAAGTTTTTTACCTTACATTTTTGTATTTCTTTCAAATTTGGCTCATCAATTGTACCCCTTGAGGTAATCAAAATTCTCAATTTTTGGATTTTTATCTCTATTATTTTTTCATTTATGAGACTTTGAACTTTGGAAAAACCCTCGTTTTTTCCATGGATAAGGGAAGATAAAAGGGACCATAACTCGGCACCAAATATAGATAGAACGATTTGATAAATGGCATTTTAAAGTACGTTAGTTGCCGCTTAATTTGATATGCAACATGACTAATTTGATAAAAATTTTCTTTTTCAAAAAATGAAATTTAAATTTCAAATTTAAATTTCTCAAAAAACATATAATGAATTTTTTTCAAAAAATTCTCAAAAATTCTTGTGTATTTTATCTATGTTTGTACAAATTTTTAGATTGGGATCTCAATGGGATCATATTTTTTTGAATTTTTGAATAAAACTGTATAGGAAAAAAATGATATTTTTTAGATTCTATTTATTTAAATACTAAGTTATTTTGCTTGTGATGGTCTAAAAAGTAGTAAACAAACATGAATATGTTTAAAGTGAGCTGGCATGAGCTTGTAGATTTGTCAGGTTCACCCCTCACCCCTTCCTCCCCCGCACAACCACTCTTTTTTAATTCAAAACTGTTCAAAATGTTAAAAAATCTCTTTGATACAAAATGAATAGTAAACTTATTTAAAGTTGGTAGATGGGTTTCCTTATAACTAGACGAAGTATCCCCTCCTCCACCCAAATATACCTATAACGCTGTACTATTATGACATCTAACCTGGGGATTGAATTGACTATTATTTTTACTCTAGGTAAGTGAGCTAGCATTAACTTGTAAATTGGTCAGTTCCCCTCCCTTCCTTCCCGACCCAACTATTTTTCCCCCCAAACTGTTTCAAATGCTAAAAAACACCTTTTGATACAAAATGAACAGTAAACTTATTTAAAGTTGGTAAATGGGTTTCCTTATAACAAGGCAAAGTAAAACCCTTCCCCCACCCAAATATACCATTAACGCTACACTAATATGACGTCTTACCTGGGGATTGATTTGAGGATTACTTTTCCCCTAGGTATATATATTGTTTTTCACACACACACAGACGAAGTGTTTCTTTTTTTAATCCGACCTTCACAAAGTGTACTTCCATTCAATATCTGAATTTAAACTTATGATTCATTTCATCCCCTCCTCTAGCACCAATCTTCAATTTTAGAGGAAGAAAAGACACGGTTCGCCCCAAGATCATAGCAAACAGCAAAATAGCACTGTTTCCCCTTGTTCTCATAATGTTTTCCCATTATTTTCACACAAAACTGAAAAGAAATCAAAGTATCAGGTTATATGTCAGTCCCCATCACTGTCTTTCCTTTCTCTTATTGGACAAAGCTCATGAGCTAATAGGAAAGAGTAACAAACAGAACAAACTGAAACACTAGCAGACATCAGTAGAGACTAAGGCTTTGAAATGGGGTTAGACGGGATGATAAAAAAATACAAGTTTGGAGCGGGAAGGCAGGAAAAGGGGAGGAGCAATCTGTACAGAAGTTAAACAACATGAGAGGTTATGATCAAAAAAGCAGTGTTTGTTTAATGTACATAGATATATCTTGCTGCATTACTTTCCTTTACAACAAAATGAAAAAGAACACAAACAATTAAAACTAGCTGTCGTGGCCGTCACGAAACTTTCTTCTATATCTATCTTATGAATTCCAGTTACAAAATAAAATACGTACTCGCCCGAATAATTGGAAACAGCTCCAATTTCCCAATTATCGTAATAACCCTGCAAATGCAGAATCAATGAGCGAAATTGGAAATCATTGCAAAAGCCTTGTTTAGATTAATTGCAAACATTTTATTTGTTAGTAAAAAGAAATTGGCAACAGTTAAAAATTTCAAATCATTGAAAGTTTTCAGCTGTTTTGATAATTAAATAGCGTGAAAGCGATTTTTAATGAATTGATTTTTCGCATTGTTGATTAAGCGCAAAAATCACCCCACCCTCCCCCTGGGGCGATTGGCGCCAAAATTTAATCGATGCTTTCTTCCTTATTGGGTTAGTGTTATTCCATATTTCATTCAAATCTCAGCAATATTTCTCGAGATACAGTAGGTGCAATGACAAAATAAGCACTTTTGATTGCTCCACCCCCCTTTGAGATATTGACACACAAATTGAATCAGCGATTGTACTCAATAGGGTCTACCTATGGACCAATTTTCGTTTGATTCCGCCTGTTACTTCCTGAGATATAGCAATCACCCACGCGCAGAACACGTGCGATTTCTCCACCCCCTTCAAGATACTGACACGCAAATTGAATCAGCACCTGTACTCGGTAGGGTCTACCTATGGACCAATTTTCGTTTGATTCCGCCGATTACTTCCTGAGATATAGCAATCACCCACGCGCAGAACACGTGCGATTGCTCCAAACCCCTTGGAAGAATTCGCTAAACAAAGTCAGGTGCACCAGTTCACATGGTGGTACATATGTGAAAAAATTTTTGTTCGATTTCATGCAGTAGTTTTTGCTCTAGCGCGGCCACAAAAACTGGTCACACACATACAGACTCACACACACACAGACACACAGACAGACATTTTCCAAAAATGGTCGAAATGGACTCAGCGCACCTCAAAACGTGCAAATCCGTCAAAATTCGACATTCGAAAATTTTCACGAAACCAATACTTTCTTCTTTCTATATAATAGATATAGAAGAAAGTTAAAATTAAATAACAGCTGCACACTAGATAATGTGGGAAGATAGTTATGGGGACACAGACATATGATCTGATATTTTGATTTATTTTCAGTTTTGTGCGAAAAGAATAGAAAAAACGATGGGAACAAGGAGAAACAATGCTATTTTGCTGTTTGCTATGATCTTGGGGCGACCCATTTATTTCCTCCCTTCAAAATTGGAGATTGGTGCTGGAGTAGGAGATGAAATGAATCATAAAGTTAAATTTCAGATATTGAATGGAAGTACACTTTGAAGTTCGGATAGAAAAGAAAAACTTTGTCTGCAAAACAATATATATACCTAGGGTGAAAATAATCCTCAATTCAATCCCGAGGTTGGACGTCATAGTAGTATAGTGTGAATGGTATATTTGGGTGGGGAGGGGGATACTTCGTCTAGTTATAAGGGAACCCATTTACCAACTTTAAATACATTTACTATTCATTTTGTACCAAAGAGTTTTTTTTTAAAAACATTTTGAACAGTTTTGAAAAAAAAAGAGTGGTTGTGCGGGGGAGGGGGGGGGGGGGAACCTGACAAATCTATAAGCTCATGCCAGCTCACTTTAAGCATATTCATGTTTATTTACTACTTTTTAGACCATCACAAGCAAGATAACTTAGTATTTAAATAAATAGAATCTAAAAAGTATCATTTTTTTCCTATACAGTTTTATTCAAAAATTCAAAAAAATATGATCCCATTGAGATCCCAATCTAAAAATTTGTACAAACATAGATAAAATACACAAGAATTTTTGAGAATTTTTTGAAAAAAAATCATTATATGTTTTTTGAGAAATTTAAATTTGAAATTTAAATTTCATTTTTTTGAAAAATAAAATTTTTATAAAATTAGTCATGTTGCATATCAAATTAAGCGGCAACTAACGTACTTTAAAATGCCATTTATCAAATCGTTCTATCTATATTTGGTGCCGAGTTATGCTCCCTTTTATGTTCCCTTATCCATGGAAAAACGAGGGTTTTTCCAAAGTTCAAAGTCTCATAAATGAAAAAATAACAGAGATAAAAATCTAAAAATTGAGACTTTTGATTACCCCAAGGGGTAAAATTGATGAGCCAAATTAGAAAGAAATACAAAAATGTAAGGTAAAATTTTTCTCAGATTTTGGATCACTAGACGTGGAATAACCCATTGAGAGTTTTCATATGCTTTGCCAACTATTAAAGCGCATGAAAAGTTCTTAAACGATGGGAGAAAAGGTGTAACAGGGGTAAAAGGTCTCAAACGATGAGAGAAGTGATGCCAACAGGAGTAAAACATTAAAAACCAGGGAGAAGAGGTGTAACAGAGTAAAAAGAACAAAAAAAAAAAAAAAAAAAAAACAAGTAGAAAAGCTGTAACCGGAGTAAAAGGCCTCCAACTAAGGGAGAATCGGTGCAACAGGAGGAAACGATCTGAAAAGACGAAAGACGCGTGGTAACAGACTCCTAAAAGAAGGAAGATATGGGTTGTCCTCCGGTGATGAATATCGGCAGGTTTAATACCTTCCGCTATCAGAAATTGATAATGCACCTCTGCTCCTCTCTCATCAAATCTTTCCATCTGAAAGCCATTCTGTCCTCACTCACCAGGGTGGTCACAAAAAACAATTTTCGAATTTCTTTTACGGCACCCCCCTAAAATGTACCAATGGGCTATAAAATGAGTTTTTAAAAGTTTTAGCTTAATCGGATAATATTAACACGTGCCGCAAAGAAGGTAAAGTTAAGAAAAACAGCGATTTTTAGCCAAAAATTGTAGTTTTTCCTCTGTAAAACCAAAAATTCATCTTAGAAACTTTATTTTGGTTTCATTTTGTAGCAAATTTTATTTTCTTTAAGTCTAATCTTATTTAAAGTTTCGAAAAAAATGATTAAATATTTTTCAGAATTTTCACAAGTCAAGCTGCAACGCAAATCCTCGAAATTGCAAGTAATATGGGGATTTTTTTTTTTTCAACTAATCTTTTGAGGCACCCCCCAAAAATGTGCTAATAGACTAGAAAATGAGATTTGAAAAGTTTTGGCTTAATCGGATAACATTAACACGTGCCTCAAAGTGGGTAAAGTTACGAAAAACAGCGATTTTTAGCCAAAAATCGTAGTTTTTCCTCTGTAGAACCAAAACTATTCATCTTAAAAACTTTATTTTGGTCTCATTTTGTAGGAAATTTCATTCTCGTTAAGTGCTTTCTCATTCATTTTTACTATCATGTCCAAAGTATTTATTTGGCATTTTTCAGATTAAATCGTAGAGTATATCAAAAATAAGAAATTTTTATGCAAAAACCTAAAAGCATTACAATATTCAATTACATTTATTTGCTTATTATTGGATTTACTTTGTCAATTAAAAAAGGGGTATTTTCGCGGTACTTTAGAAATAATTGAAACAAATTCCTGTGTTAAAATAGAGGAATTAAGGGGTTAAGACGGAAATCAAAGAGTTAAAATGACAATAAAAGCTTTAATGCACCTTTATACTTATACTGTTAAATTGTATAAAATTATTTTACTACTCTTTACATACTAATTAAGTTTCTGATGTCTTGGATGGGATACCTTTTGATAAATGAGGAAACTGTGCTTGCATTTAGCATACAGCATTAACTTGTAATAAAAGCTACCGTTGCTCTTTGTTTTTCGTCAAAGAGGAACTGAAGAATGGAATTAATTTTACACCTCTTTCAGCTGTGTCATGGAACATCATTAAACTATTTACTGTTTTTTTAGCTTCAGTATAAAATTGGTTTTTACACGATTTATAGGGGTATATATTGTAATCGTCCCTAGGCTGCAGCTTTTTAATTTCACAACAAGAAAGTTTCAATTTTCGCCTAAATTGCTTATTTCTAATATTCTCATCTTCTGTACCTGCTTTGAATTGCTTTTTATCTAACACAGATCATTCAGCTGGAAATTTTTGAAAAATATTTGCTTGAGGACTAGCAGATGTATTTCCATTTTGCAACTAAAAACTGCTTTTAAAACAACTTGTAAGATGCGATGGCAACATGCTGAATACGCAAAATATTTCTGCAACAACGCAGGTTTCCTGAAAGTTACCACTATTTTCAGCAGCGGTATCAAAATGCATTCCATAAATTTTTTCAACTGAGCCTCAATGCTCAACTTGAAGGGGTTAAGAGATGAAAGGTTTAAGTGACAAAACAGAAATTGCGAGTAATTAAAGTTCAAAGTTTTATTGTTGTAGTAATTGCAGCTTTTTTGTTTTCTGTTTTTGTCATTAGTGTGCGTATGAAATTGGTCTTTTGATATCTACTGTGTGATTTACCAAGTTTATTTGCTCACCTGTATCTATTGCTTACCATTGTAGAGAGTGTTCATTTTTTATAATGTAACTTAGCCCCTTCATCCTCCAATCCCTTCATTTATGACTTGTACTGCTCATTTCATAAGCTTTATTTGCACTCATTTATTTTATCTATGAGTTTCAAAGACATAAATTTATTATATATTCGTAATAATATTGCTGTTTTTTCTCTGAAAAGTCAACGTTATCCGTAGATTTCATCAAATTTACTAAAAGAACTTATTAATTTACATTTTAATGATTTATTTTTTCTAAGAAATTTCGAGGATTTACGCTGCAGCCTGACTTGAAAAATTCTGAAAAATATTCGATCATTTTTTTTCGAGACTTTAAATGCAATTACTTAAAGAAAATAAAATTTCCTACAAAATGAGATCAAAATAAAGCTTCTGAGATGAATAGTTTTGGTTTTACAGAGGAAAAGCTACGATTTTTGGCTAAAAATCGCTGTTTTTCGTAACTTTACCCACTTAGAGGCACGTGCTAATATTACCGATTAAGCTAAAACTTTTCAAATCTCATTTTCTAATGTATTGGCACATTTTAGGGGGATGCCTCAAAAGATTAGTTGAAAAAAAAAATTTCCCCATGTTACTTGCAATTTCGAGGATTTGCGTTGCAGCCTGACTTGTGAAATTCTGAAAAATATTTAATCATTTTTTTGGAAACTTTAAACAAGATTAGACTTAAGGAAAATAAAATTTCTTACAAAATGAGACCAAAATAAAGATTCTAGGATCAGTAGTTTGGATTTTACAGAGTAAAAACTACAATTTTTGGCTAAAAATCGCTGTTTTTCTTAACTTCACCCTCTTTGCGGCACGTGTTAATATTATGCGATTAAGCTAAAACTTTGCAAATCTCTTTTTCTAGCCCATTGGCACATTTTAGGGGGGTGCCGCAAAAGATTAGTTAAAAAAAATGTTTTCCCCATGTTACTTATGACCACCCAACCTAGTGTAACAGCAGCACAGCATCAAAAATGACACAAAACAGGTATTAATAAAAATAAGAGTTACTGCACCTAACTGCTTCTAAATTGAAGGACTTGGGAGATTAAGGGGTTATGTGACAAAGCAGAAATTGCAAGTAATTAAAGTTCAAAATTTTACGGTTGCAGTTGTTGCAGCTTTTTCGTTTACTGGTTTTGTCGTTAGTGTGCGTATGAAATTGGTCTAATGACATCTACTTTTTGATGTATCAAATTTTATTTTTTTACCTGCATCCATTGCTTACCATTGTCCAGGGTGTTCATTTTTTAAAATGTAACATAGCCCCTTTATCCTCCAAGTCCTTCAATTATGACTTGTACTGCTCATTTCATAAGCTTTATTTGCAGTTTTATTTTATCTATGAGTTAAACTGATCCCTTCCCCTCTCCTCGTAAACTGATCCCGTAACGCACGATGACATCGTTCCGATCAGTATCCGAGCACGGTTTTCACTAAGCTACTTTTCATCGGAAAGCGATATCCTTCCGATCAACTTTCCCGATGAAAATAGCCGAGTATCCAAAATTGATCCTAAATTCATCGGCACGGGACTGCGCTGCTCGTAAATTGCTCCAAATCTCATCGTATTTCGAGCAAAACTCATTGGATTTTGCTGCTCGGATTCTGTTTGGCCGATGAGACATATTGGAGCAATTCCCGATGAGAACTCATCGAATCCGATCATCGGCCGATGAGAAGTTCATCGGGTTTCGATGAATGGCCCATCATCGGCCGATAAAATTATGCTGCTAGGGCTAATAATAAATAACTTTATTTACTTGCGTTTGTGTATTTTCTTTTTTTTTTTTTTTAAGTTAGAATGTAATTCTAACATTTAATCATTTGAACAAACTTGACTAAATTTATATCAGTACTGCATGTCATTTTAATTTTAAATGATTTTAAGCCTAATAAGTTAATTGTTGACATTTTTTTTTTCTACAAGATCTGCTGAGTCAGCTCTGAAAATACACACGCAGATGATTATTTTAAAAGTCAAACCAAAGTTTTATAGAAATCTTATTTGAAATAGCAGAGTTTTGTTTCAAAACTAGATTTGGAGCTTAATCAGTGCAGGTCAAACCAGTTAAATGCAATACAAATCTAAAATTATCTTTAAAAACTTTTAAAAATACAGAATTAAAATTCAAGGGAAAATTTTCATCATCTCAAAAAGCTAAAGAACAATTTACTGAAGAGCGTTATTAGTTTCTTAGTCTCTTCTAATAAAGAGCTCACGAATCACTTGTTTGTTGAAAGGTTATCATCATAAGAGCTTAAACTTTTCTACCTTGTAAGCTTTCGCAAATGTGCTGTATTAATTTATTTAGTGGTTCTGCCTTTTAAATGTAAGCTTTCATTTATACAATTAATAATTGTTAACCTGTGTTTGCTGAAATAAAACCACAATTTTCCTTAAATGTTTTGTACTAAAAAAAAGTAGCTATTATATCCGCAAATGTAGCAATTACTGAGAGTAATTAAATGAAATATACACAGTTTCATAGCTTGTATTACAAATCACTGTCTGTATTATAAAAACTGTTTTATTTCATATTCCTGAAGTGAAGTGAAGAACAAACATTTCTTAATTGTGCTTTGTTCTTTATGCAAACTCTGACTAACAAGTTTACAGTATAAGATATAAATGTTCCATAGCAAACATAATTTTCGTTTGTTCTTGAGAGGGACTTATAGCAGCAAAACGCAGCAGTAAGAATTAAAGTTTTTGGGATTTTTAAACAGTCTGTATACTATTTTTGTTTACGTACGGAAACAAGAACATACAATGCAAACGTGCGGAATTAGTAAGTGTTTTTAAGTCCTCTTAAGTGTTCATACTCCAATTTTTAAGATTGCCTCATTTATAAATAAAGAAAATTTAAAATACCATTTTTGATCTAAAACCACGAAAAATGATGCTGTCAGCGAAAATTATGTAAAATAAAACATTTTTATAGCTCATATTTGTCTCATAATATATCAGCCAAACACCGAACAAAATATCCAATTTCCTCTCTAAAAGTACAATCATTTCATAGAATTAGTTTGAAGACTTTAAATTTAAAACACTATTGATTGCATGAAGTTTTATTGTCTTCAGATACATGTGCCTTGAAATTAAAACAACACTTCTAAGGAGATGAGTTGGAAAGAATAAGAGAGAAGTACTTACTGTAAAGAATCAGAAGAACAAGTTATTATTAAACCCAGAAAACACAAATCATGTTTTATTTAGAACACAAAGGATTATTTTTGTTTGAAAATTACGTACTGCATTTAAAACTGTTTTCAGAACTAATAGAAACTGCTAGAAATCAACATTTATCTTTTCAACCCATTGTTATAGCTTTCATTCTGAATCATTACGTTTTTTGAGCACATAGCGAAAATTAATGCCACAGCATTATACATCAACTAATTTAAACATAATTTGGTACTCTGCTTTGATTGCACAGCTGTATACCTAGAAATATTGAAGATAACTTAGTGGAGCAGGCTCATTGTTAATTCCACAAAACTCACAATTTTAATTTTATTTAGAACACAAAAGAATGTTTTGGTTTGAGCAACTAACTGCTTGTTAATCTATTTTGGGAAGCAGAATTACAGTTAACTACCAGAAATCATCAGCATTAATTATTTTCAACTATTGTCACAACTTGTCGGTAAATTCTTTGATGGCATAGCAAAAATTTATGTAACAGCATTTTTACGTCAACTAACTTAAACGTAATTTGTCGCACCATTTTTATCAAACTCGAACCTCGATTGCCCACACAACAATGGATCGAAAAAGTTTTGGAATATTTCTTATTAAACTATTTTGAGAAGCAGAATTAGCAACCAGTTATCTTCAATAACAATGGTATTCCCAACTATTGTTACAACTTCTTGATAAATTCTTTGAGGACATAGCACAAATTTATGTAACAGCATTTTTTCGTCAAACTTAAACGTAATTAGTCGCATCATTTTGATCCAAAGTCGATTGCCCACGCAAAAATTCATCGAAAAATGCATCCCCCTGTTTCGGAGAGTTTCTTATTAAACTATTTTGGGAAGCAGAATTAACTACCAGAAGTCTTCAGTAACAATTCCTTTCAACTATTGTTGCAGTTTGTCTATAAATTACTTGAGGACATAACAAAAATTCATATAACAGCACTTTTACGTCAACCAACTTAAACGTAATTTGTCACACCATTTTGATCGAACGTCGATTGCCCGCACAACAATGCATCGAAAAAAGAACCATTTCCCTGTTTGGGTGACTTTCTTCAGAATTTCGTTCCATCTGTCGTCCCTTCATCAATTTCGTTTAACGGCAGCGCAAAAGTCTTTTGGAGATATGTTTACCATGCTACCATTGTCCGAAGTGGGACAATTTAAGTGCCCTTTTCCTAGCTCCGAAACAAAAGGATTACTGGTTGTTCTGTCTGCGGTGATGCCATCCTTCCCAGATTAACTTCGAGAGATTAAATCCTACGCAATCAGTTCTTATGATTACCATTATTATGCAAGCATGTATCTTGGTTTCTGTTTGAATCGAAACTGCCTTGAGAAGCCAAGGTTTTTTTGCCTAATCTCATTGTAGAATGAAATGTAATGTTGTTTCTCATGATGCAAAAGTACTTTTAATTTCATGATTGTGCAAGTTGTATTATTTGAAGTTATTAAAGCGGTCTCCATGCACTCCACGTAGCTCTTATTCATAGGGTACTTTAAAACATGGAATACTTTTAATACAAATATTTAAAAAATAAAAATAATAGTAAAAAAACATAAAATGTAGAATGATATTGCCTATTTTGTTTTCTTTATTTTTAATGTTTTATTTAGACATATTTTAAAAACTATTTATTTATTTACTCTTCATATTTTTCGTACCACTGCAAGTTTCTAACCCCGTCCCCCTTTTTTTAACAAAACATTGTCACATTTACGCATGTTTTGGGCAAAAAAAAAGCCTTTAACCCCTTTAGAAAACGAGAAACTGTATTGCCAACGCTTACACATTTTCAAAGTTACCATTTGTATGTACAGGCTATTGTTCGATAGGCTTCAACATCTATCATCTTTCCGTCTGAAAATATTGTTAATTTAGTCAACTCAGGTTGATTTTAATTTGAATCAATTTTGTTTGATAATTTATTTTTTCAGAGGAAACAAATGCTTATTTCTTTACTAGTATTCATTGGAAGAAATATGTAGCGTAGAAAGTAAAATATTTTTAAAAATGATTTCATCAAATGAATCGTAACTAGAATGACATGAAATAATTTTGCTATTAATCTAACTAGGCTTATGTACAGAGCGAATTTATCTTTCAGGTTCTTATTTAGTAATTACCCTTTTTTTAACAGGAAAAAAATCTTCTGCAATTAGGAATTTTTAAAAGCTTTATGAACTCATTTTGTACCTTTTTTATAATTTTTTTTCGGGGAGGAGGGAGAAGATGACATTGTGTTTTAATTTTTTGAAGCTTTTTGACCGTGACAGAAACAGAGTTACAGAAGATAGTATTTCTTGTTTTTAAGTCAGAAGTAACTATTATACTAGTGGTCTGATTGGCGACGACTATTTTTAACGAAAATCCAGGGAAAATGCTGCATATATTAATTTAATAAATTCTAAAACACGAGTGAAATAAATTTAATACTTACTTGTAACTTTTATTTTGCGCAAACTTAATCATTGGGTGTAATTAATATTTTTAAAAATGTGCAGACAGATTTTAAAGGTACAGCTTTTTTTTCTTTCATTGAATAGAAAAATTAAGAAACTAATTCATTTAATTAGTTTTTTTAATTGATCCACCCCATTCCTTTCTTTTTTTTTCCAAAATTTAAACACTTGTATTTGATGAAAGTTTTTTTCAATAAAAAATTCCTTTGTTGAGAGATTGAAACTGCCTTTGCTCGAATATTTTTTCGAACATTTAAAAACGAAAAGAAAGGAAGGAAAAAATACTACTCTGTAATTATTCACCACATTATTAAATTCTTGAACACAAAAGCTACATACTTACTCACTAATAAATCTCATCATCTTTAAAATAGAGGATACGTTCTTGATAACGATTCAGGTATAATTGTCAAACTATTCTACGGACATCAAACCGTAATTTAAATTTGGCAGACCCTTCTCAAAATATTGGTCATACAATCTTTCATTTGATATGAAATAGGAACCGGTCTACAAATTTTGCCAAATAGTCTTAGTAATTTTTACTTGAAGCTCTTTGTAGCAACAGTAAACTTGGAAAACAATGTTAACTTCTTAACGGCGAGGTCTGCTTTTTGAAATGAAGTTTTAGGTAACTTTTTCTGCATAACATTCGAAAAAATGAATAAATAAATAAACAGTTTTAGAAACAATAATCACTGTTTTATCAAACAATTTTCAAATTTGATCAGTCATTGTCTTTGATTTTTAGAGCAAATTAGCTCATGCATGAAGCATATTTTATAAAATATCAAATTAAATTAAATCTTACCAATGAAATAAAAAGTATTCTTTCAAAATGCTTGCTTTATTTATCACAAAAATAATACACAACAACGCTTTATACTACAAGATATATACGTATATATACATAAGGGCTTCCAGGGAATTAAAACAATACGATCTTTAACAAATTTACACCCTCACCCGGAAGCAAAAGAGAAATAACGAGAAATAAAATTTAGAAATTCATTTCTTCTCAACACCCATCTAGGCCATTAGCTGAGAAAAGTGATGAGTCAGAAATAAAAGCGAATAGATTTTAAAAACTGGCATTATACTCTGAAACAACAAAAGTTGCTCTCTCATCTAAAAATTTTTCTCGTGGCAGTAAAAAGAAAACATAAAACTTGTTAGAAAGCGGAAAAACACAAGGACAACCAAAAGGTTTAGTAAGACTGTAAAAGACGCCCATGTCATTCAAATGCTGTAACACATATTTGGCAAAGACTAGGAAATGGCTGCGCGAGAAGACAAACAATGAAGACATGCAGAAAAGGGGAGAATCTTCCTTGTTCAAGACGGAGGGAGACTGGGAAGGAAAAGTGGCTTTGTCAAAGCGAATGAAGGAAAAAGAAAAGTAGCAAGTAGTAGCTGTGCGTTCGAACAGAACTCATGTCTTCCGGCTGAGGTGAACGCGTTCGAAGCATTGAGACAAAAAGAGAGAGAGAGGATCGAACAGAAAAACAATAGCTCATGTGCGTTTCATGATGAAGCATAAATAACATTAAGTCCCACATTAAAAAAGAAGCACTTCAACAAACACAAAGCCCAAAGGTAATATCACACCCAGGTTGCCAAGGATAAAACTTAAACAGAAGATGCCCAAGAAACAGCCTGCGCTTGACAAATCGCGCCGATGTCAGCTGCTTATAGAAAAAGAACGATTTAAAAGACCTAAATCCACCTCCATGCTGGTTGTTGAAAAAGAACAACGCCTTGGGTGTGTAGAATTGGGGGAGCCTCGTTGAGATCTTCGTAGCCGGTTGGGGGGAGCAATTTCAGACCTACACCATTGGTTGCAGCCACATTTCTCTCATCTTTTTGGTCCTCTATTTCTTGCCCTGGATGACCTGTTGCGCCCTGGCGATGTCCTCGTCTCTGAGGAAGAGGGCATCTTCGATGCCGATGTTGTCGTTGACGTAGTAAAAGTCCCGGGCGTTCTGGCAAGGTACGGCGTCTTCTGGGAATGCGCAGGTGAGGGTCAGTTGGTTGAAGACCGTCTGATTGCCGCAGAAGAAGCTGTAGTGGAGGGTCTCCTGGTTGCCGTCGGCGTGCGTGATGGGGTGGCAGACGTGGAAGATTTGGCAGTTGTTGTCGACGTCGGCGTAGTAGCCGTACCTGAGGCCCTCGCAGTTGAAGTTGGTGTTGATGGGACCGACGATAAGTTCCACTCCGTCGGGGAGGAAGAATGCTTGTCGCTTCATCTAAAAGAGAATAAGGAAAATGCATTAAAGTTATATTTCGTATCAGTTAAGCCAAGCCGTATGATATTATAAAAATAACATTTTAGTGGCTACAAATTAAAATTTAATGTATCATTTTTCTACCACATAAGATTTTATAATAACTCGTTACTTTGTATAGTTCTTTATTGTGATGAATTGAGTGTACTATTAAAAGATTAAAAGCTATTAACGGACAATTCCACGGGAACAACCGTATCAGATTTTCCCAAACAGCTTACAAAGACAATAAATACGTCAAATTATTGTTTAATTTCCCGAACTTCATGAAGAGCATGGTCTTTAGTACTACATACTGCAGTTAAATTTCGAACATTTCCAGAAAAAAATACATATAAATAGCATGATTTTACTGTTTCTGGAAATCTTTAAAAATAAGCTACTTCATAGAAAGTCGAGTCCATGTTCTTAAAAAAATCATGCAACAACCAACGATCTAACATATTTAAAGCGTCTGCAGGCTGTTTTGTGTAGCAATTGATGCTTTCTATCAAAATGGAATTGCCCTAATACACGTATAGTTTTAAAGATAATTCAACATAAATAAACAATTTAAATGACTGTTTCAAAGGAAAGTATTCTGGGAATTACTATTTACTTCAATGATGAATTTAAATGACAGAAAGCAAGCATAGTTTATTAAGTAAACGTACATTTCTGTAAGAAATCAATAATAATTATTTTTTCTATGCTCAAGAGAAAGACTAAAATATTTCATGTAAGAAGTGCAAATTATCTAAGCAAATAAACAAAGTGTCATAAACAGAATAATCCGTCCCTGAGAAATATTAAAAGCTTTTTGAGTTTCTTTTAAAGTTTTACGGTTAGCACATATTAATGAAACCCTTAATGATTGGGCAATTTACAATATCTATACAAAAATTAATAGCATCAATGTTTCATGAGAGATACTAAAAGTTTTTAAACCTTTTTTTGAAAACAATGGGTAAAAAATTAAAATGTTTCCTTTTTTTTGTTTCAATACACTTTCGGAAATTTATTATTTCTCCAAAGTGTTACTTTTTTTTTAAGGAAAACAGCAGCCAATATGCTGTTTCGTACCACATTGATTCCACAAATAAGTTTTACCTCCATCCCTCCAGATATCAACGCTTTAAACAAAGAATGTTTATGAATTCTAAAGTAGCCTTTCGCTAATTGGATTTAATGACTTCCTTATTAGCAAAACCTTCCGTGACATCTCCCAACATGGGATCACTTTGTTCAACCTTGGGAGATGGATGATTGATAAATGACAACAATAACAGCGGAGGCTTGCAGATACATCTTAAACCTTTCCGAAAATTACCATAACCTTCAACCTCTCACACACAACATTCGGGCTCGTCGGACAAAAATATCCCGTTTTATGGGGAAACGAAAAAAAATAGGAACGATCGTGATTTGTTATTTACCGATTCTGAGAAAGATAAATTGAATACCGCTGGCAACCGTATGGATACATTCGTGATTGGATTTTTTTTTTCCTTGAATAGAGCTAAGATTCGATTATTATGGTCGTGTTTTATATTTAAGTATTTTTTTATTTAAATGGAGTGAAAATTGCTGCTTATTTTACTTCATAATATAACAAATCATTTGTTCTTCCTAAAGATAATTCTGTTATATTTAGACTTTTGCGTTCATCTAATACTGCGTTTAAGATTCAACGAACTCGAAACTCTTCTTCGGTTCTGTCTAAAATTGAAGAAACCAAGAGAAGATAAACACTTGCTATTTTATGTTAACATGTACGAATGCTTTAGCGTTATAAGCTATTTGAAAGCATTTACAATTGGACAAACCTGGTCACAGTCAAGTTCTGTAAAAGTAAAATGGTGACCTCTCTTTTTTCTTTTTTTTTAATTTTTATTTTGCCAAGCTCACGTGATTATTATTATTATTATTTTGTTTCTATGTTTCTTTTGATCACAACTTTTGATTAAGTTGTTCACAATTACGAATTTTAAAACTTTTTATGATTTAACCTAAAAACTTAGTCGTAAAAAATTTTTTTTTTTTTGGTTTAATTGGGAATTTAGACCAATGACACTACAGTGACTTAAAACAATTTTTTGTGCTTTGTCCTTTTACAATCCGTAACAGTTTAAATGCGTTTGTAAATTCTGGAAATGTTTAATTGAAAGATTGGTTTGATTACGAATGTTTAACAATTTGAGAAGTAGTTCTTATTACATTCCTTTTTTAAAGGGTCTTGTTTGATAACAATCAATTATTATTCCATAACTTTTTATCATTTCTTCACCAGAACTTTAAATATCAGATGTAAAGAAAGCCAATACCCTTTCCTTTTAGCATTATAGGCATTTAGATATTTTTAAATTAATTTGTAGAAAATTAATCGTTCCGTCATTATTTCTCCTATTTATTTTAACGAGCGCGCGCGCGCGACTGTATTTTCGTTATTTGTATGAGTTTGTTCAAAAATGCTTTATTTTCTTGCTCGGAACGGTTTTAATTTCCCAGTAATATTTTACCTGTGACAATTAGCATTTTTAACTCAAATATTATTCTAAAACATACCTAAGGAATCATCTTAATTAACAATGCAGAACTAAGATTCTAATATTTGAAAAGCTGCTTTAAGTTGCAGTTCATACGGGTTCAAGCAAGTAATGCCATAAATGAATACGCGATATTGAGTTTCAAAAATCATCTTTAAATTTTTAAGTTATTAATAAGTTAATTTTTAAGTTATAATTTTTTAGAGTAAAATTTAGGCGGCAACTTTATTATTGCACACCTATATCTTGTTTTAGATAAACTATTTAACCAATTAAGGTGGTTTGAAAGTTAGAAATCAGCCTGTCCGTATAAGATTTCAGTGCGGTTGGTTTAAATTTAAATGATTACATCAAAAAACTATTTTTTAACTAAAAATATATTTAAGTTATTTTTTGTTAAATAAAAGTTACTTAAGCTGATGTATGATTTATGCAATTATGTTATTTCTAGTAGTTCCATGGGGGTTCATGAAATATTATTGGGGCTTACACCCCTAAAGGGTTTTTCATGGGGGTTTATATCTACACTTTGACCCTGCAATTGCGGTCGAGTAAATTTTATGTGGCGATGCTCTTATTTTTCGTTTATAACAACAAGAATAATTTTCATGTCAGAAAAAGGACTACCAAATGGGTTATAACTCAGAATTTTCAAGACGGTACATTGGTTTAACTGCATTGTTATGTCATTGCGTCAGATAGTGAAAGATATTTTTTACGCTTTAGAGAAGCAAGAGAAAATGGTTTAAAATTTTAGCATTTTTAGCAAACTTAAAATTAATTAAGATGGACGAAAGAAGAACGTAACTTGATATGTTCAGAAATATATTGAAAAATTGAAGCAAGTTAGAAAAAAGTCAAGACTTAACTTATTAAAAAACTCAACAATAGTTGGCTTCATTTACCAACACGTAAAAAAAGCAAAGCAATATTTTCAGTGGAATTAAGAACTTAAATCAATAGAAAATGACTTAATAGCAAAAGATTCCAAACATGCTAAATATTAAACCTTTAAAAACCTCAAGTATTGCAAACAGTCAAATGTAACTTTTAAAGAACTTTTTGAAATGAAATAACTAAGCTAGAAATATAATAAAAAATAATTTTCTTTCATTTATCTTAATTATATTTTATTAATTATTTTTTATTTTCTTAAAATCTTTAATTAAAGTTTTTAATAAAAAGAGAGAAACAGAGAGCTAGAATTTTACATGATATTGTTTTAATATTTACTGAATTCCAAGGCAAAAGTTCTAGGACAATAATTCTACTTTTGGGTGTGATTTAGGTAACAAATTAATAACCATAATGTATGTGAGCCTAATGGTACATTAGGTTATGGTACATACGAAATTAGGAAATGGAAATTGAATGAATGAAAATTCTTAACAATATTGTTCTTCTAAATGACTGTCGAGATTTTTGGAGAACTTATGATTAAAAAAAAGGTGCATGTTTTACTTTGACAAAAAATTCGCATTTTAAAGCAAAAAAAAGTTCTTTTTTCGCATGCGGTTTGCAAAACATTATGCTGTTAGAACACTGTTAATTTAAGACTATGTACATGTTACACAACTTAAATGGCAAAGCTTACACTTTTTTCTCCATTTCAAAGCATGGGAGGTCCTATGAAAGTTGCGTTTATTCAAATATAACGTAGACAATATATGGTATGTTTATTTCTACTTGAGCATAAATCTTATTAAAAAAATGCTAAGCAGTTCATTTTTTCTCAGTGTTTCGAAATTGTTTAAGAAATTTAGTTCTGAGTTACACGAAAACGCGTAAAGAAACAACGTTCTTCACTTCATTCAAAACTGGCCCGTTTTGCATGTTTTTACAATCATTTATTCAGAACTGCTCCAGTTATTCCGAAAACGTTTTCACTCTAGAAGTCGTGCCACCTTATTTAATAACACCGTCACGGTCAATGTCAAGAATTTATATCGTCTGCGTTACGACCTCTGCCACAACTGCGGAACTAAACTTTCACTCACCGATACAAAATGCGGAACACGTTATTTTCACGACCTCGGGTCAAGAAATAAATGCTGGAACACGGCGGTAAAAGCAACTTTAAAGCGACCTTTGTACCTCTGTGTCTAGGCATGGAACTAAATTTAGGGCTTTGAGACACACCTCGTTTGGAAAAACTGAAAACTCTCATTGTAGTGAATAAAGGAGAGGTTCTTAACCTTGTTTTAAAAGAACTCCACTTTGCATTTTATGTATTTTAAGATTTGAAGGGAGGTTGTTTAATGTCCGTTTTCTTGAAATAGGATGCGATAAAAAGATGTACTTTTTCCGAAATTAGTTTTTAAACTACCTATTATTTAGAGAATACTAGGTCAAATATCTTCTTTTATGCAAATTATATGCAGGGCATGATTTTGAGAGCTATAAATTATTATTATAGAAAGTTTTACTACCAAGAGAAACATTTACTAATGTGTTCAAATACTTTAATTTGAATAAATAAATAAATAACTATAAAAAAGATTTAATTTTATTAATATTTAGTGGAATTGGGGTAATCAATAAGCAATTACTTTTAAAAATCGCTTTCAGCTACATTAGAATCAAATTTATTGTCATTGAATTGTTTTTAATTAAGTTAGCTTTTTTTAATATTTTAGTTACAATTTTATAGTGGAAACGTTTTATTTTTCGGAAAAATAAATGATTATTTTATAAGGGAGTTTTCAAACTTTTGTAAAAAGACGAAAAACAAAAACAAAGCTTTAAATTTTGAGGTGAAGTAACTTAAATTATTCCAAAAAAGTAATGAGCAAACAATTCGGTAGAGAAGTTTATGAATTATTACTGTAGTTTATTTTTTGAAATACGGTTTTGAAAATTATTTGAGCTATTTGATGTAAATTTTGAGGTATTAATAGAAAATTTTCCGTTAAATGGTAATTAACTGTATAAGATTAATGTGCTTACAGAATAAATATTTTAAATTTTGTTGGTTGCGATTTATGAATCAGAGGCTTAATTTACTTGAACATATGAAAATTTTAAGCATTGGAAAAGAAAGTAGCTTAGAATTATTGTAATACTATTATTAATGAATTTTGTTCAAAACGCAAGTAAATAAAACATTTTAACTTGTAGACAAAACAAACTATCAAACTTACTCTTGGTAAAGCAACAGCAATTGCTAAGACAGCCAGGGCTGTAAAAAGAAATTGATATGAATCATTCAAAAGTTTTAATCATTATTATTGCAGTTTATGTAACTCTAAAATTAGTATCAATATAGAAAAAGAAATTAAACTATTTAAAAGTATTATGATTACTTTAGTTAATAAAGAAAAAGTTTGGCATTTCAAATTACATATATTTAACATGAAACTATTTTTAGACAATGCATACATTAAACATTTTAGTTTTAGTCTTAAATTTTTTACTTACCAATAACTGCTAAAGATTTCATTTTTCTGGGTGGATAGAAATAGGAACTATTCGAAACCTATAAAATGAAATATATGTTTAAGCTCATAAAAAAAATATTTTGTTTTTACGTACGATTTGTTTTGTTTTTTGACGAAAAATAAATAATTTAATAAATAAATAAAAAGAATAATCGAGCAAGTTTTTATTTTTCATTTTTTAAGAATTTAACATTTGCATTATATTTCATGTAAGCTAGAAGAATACGAACACGTTACAAGTATGTATCGATTGATAAAACGTAACAGATAAAAAATTAAAATCAAAATGTGATATTTGTCCTTTAAAATCAATAAACTATAAAAAATATGTTAACCGCTTGCCTTACAAACTTTTTTGAAAACAATTGCAAAAGAAAAAAAAAGCTCACTTTCTTTAAATTTGATTTTTAAATACAAGGAAATGAAACAAACAAAATATGTAGGTTTTAGGTTGACTTTTTAATTTTGTTATAGATCTAAAATCCTTCAGTTTCACCCGAGTTTTCTCGGGATAATAATTACCTGTAACTCAGGCGAGCCCGAGATAACTCGAGATAATCAGGCAAGCGGTTAACTGGTTTGAGTATGAAATTGCATTCTGCATCTTTGAAGATATTATATTACATATATCGTGTAAAAGAATATGAAATTATTTTTCTAAGCAAAATTTCAACGAGTAAACAGCTTACGCATAGTAATATACCCGGTAATATATGTTATTTTTTTTTTGTATATAAACCATCCTCTCCTAGGGGGATCCCATACTCAACTCAAATCTTAATTATTACCATCCCCCTAGGAACAAGAACGAAAACCCTTCTAAAATTACAGCCCTCCCCCGGGGGGCACAAAAATTTCAATTGCGCACTATGCGCAATTTGACCTCTCTCAGCTTTTGTGGGCATGTCTACTTAAACATTTTAATTCTTGAAATTAGATAGAAATTAGTTTTACATGAAATACATGAAATGCTCTAACAAATTAATAAGATAATAAAATGAGTTTTGTTCACAAAACAAAGAAGAATAGAAATTTCTAAAAAGTTTAAAATTTTACAAATCAGTAATTACTTCAAACAAAATTCAAACCACTTTGAAATTGTGTGGAAAAATTTCTTCTACGAAAATATTCAGATGTAACAAAATATTCGTTTCCTAAAACCATGAATTTTTCAGAAACTAGTTTTGTGAAAATCGAAAGATTTTTACTTTTTGTCAGAGGAATTGCAAGAGTTTGAAATTCATAGTATTGTTTCATTTTGAAATTTTAAAACAAAATGTCTTAATTTGACGCGCATGTACATTACACATATGCATCAAGATACTGATTTAAAGTGACTTTTTAATTTTACCCAAATATTAAGGACTAGCTATGAAGCAGACACTGTTTCTGTAACCATCAAATTTTTACCTTTTTCTTTTAATCATTTTTAAACGTAATTAGCTCGGCCATTGTTGAATATATTCAGTGTCGAGTACTGGCATGCGTCCTCCCTCCCTTTTTTTTCGATTTTCTTTTTCCGCGATCAAAAGAAAAAAAGAAAATAGAAAATATGTAAAATAAAAAGTACAGTAAAGTAACGATCTGACCAACTTTAAGAAACTAAAGTAATGTACAATTAAAACAATAAATTTAGTAATATTTGTTAAAAAATGCTCGCTAATTTTTAGAAAATAAAAGTAGTGAATTTTATTTTCAAAACTCTTTCAAATTAAATTCTTAATTACGAGATTATGAAAACAGAATTTGAAGCTAATGAAATTATTTTATGTAACACCTAAGATATTATGTTACAAAATAAATTGAAAAATTTTCTCAAATTTTAAAAATTCATAATTTTTTTCCAAATATGGAGAGAACAAGATCAATGCTAAAAGTAACTCGAAGGTTTAATTAATTAATATTTTGCGATGTATCCATTTTAAACAAACTCGGAAAATTAAAAGAAATTTTTAGTATACTTATAACTAGGGATGCACCGATTAATCGGCAGTACCGATTAATCGGCCATAATCGGCCACTTTGCCGATTATTAAAAATCGGCAAAATCGGGCCGATTAATCGGCTGAAAAATATTTTTCAGATATTATTCTTTAAAGTATACTTTCACTAGGAAACTATGACGAATAATTTTATTAACAGTAATAATAATCCTCACAGTTGAGAAAGTTCTTTTTAAATTAATTCTCCTACTTTGAATAAATATACATAGACAATGATGCAACATTTTTCATGTGGCGATAGTTTTCTCCTTAGCACAGTGATTTCAGATAACCTCTAATTTTCAAAGAATAAAAGTATTGAATTAAATTGCTACTGATTACTAAAATATATGAATTAAAAGCACTCCTAAATTGGAGTGTTCACCACACACTCCTCCTCCCCTCTTTTTTATGTAAATTTTTATTTGCAATTAACATAACTAACAATGCGTTAATAATATTATTGACACTAATATAAAAATTGGTTCTGAGAAATTTGATAAAATATTGAAATTATTTTGTGAAAACTAGGAAAATGGAAAAAAAAAATCTTCTCCCAGAAATAAATTACTTACTATTTCTAAACTTGGAATTGTATAAGAGATAAAATAAAACAGTGATGGTAAAATTGGTAGTAGAAAAACAATTATCCTTATCATTAATCGGCTCAACCGATTAATCGGCCGATTATCAACAGCCGATTAATCGGCAATCGGTAATCGGCCAATTTGCTTATCGGTGCATCCCTACTTATAACCTACTACAAATTAACATTAATTTGAACATTTCTTTAAAAAAAACTCAATTCTATACTAAATTTTTAAAACAAGGCAGCATTAAAATAATTTACATGTGATAATAATCAGAATAATAACAATAAGGATAATTTCAAAAGTTAATATAAATAAGTTAATGAAAACATTCAATAAGAAATGCTCACTAATTATCAACATATCATTTAACAAGTTGATTTTGTGTTTGTTTAAAAATTTGAACCCTGTTTAAGACTACTGCAGAATAGAGAGAAAGAAGAGAGTTCTTAAAATTAGCTTGAATTTTAGTAAATGCTTTAATATCAATTTTAAAAAGTTTCAGGTAATTTCTGCCACACTTTTTTTCGATAAACAAACTACGAGAAATCCTTCATAATATTAAATAAAATCTCCTAAAAGAATATGGTGTGCGTTCTTTGAAGGAAACTTTTTCTCAAACAGTTAATTTAAAATAAAACGTGGAATTAAAATTATTTTGCAATACCTCAACATATAACTAATACATTTTTTTGGTAAGCTAACCTATTTATACTTTTCCGGTTTTAAATTTTAGTAAAGGATTCCAAGAAAAAGTAACGCATATTCTACTAAAATTTCTAACACCTGTTTTTCAGTATAGCTCCTGCCGATAACTTTTTGGCGCAGTTATATTTACTTGGTGATAGTTATATTTACACCGAGAAGCAGTAATATATATATGTAGAGAAAATTACAACGTTAAGGAGGCAGAAATAAGCAGGGTGTAGGAAATTTTAAAGAAATGTTTCATTCAAGAAGAAAGAATAGTCTTTAAATTTTGATGTCGATTAAGTAATTTAGGCTACATTTAAATATTTGCTAATAAATTTTCTAAGAACATTCTATTTCGAAACTGGAAACAGCGTATAATATTTTCACTACATGAGGGACATTTAATTTAACGATACTGCGTTTGAGCATAGGTTTTGATGCATCTTTTACAAGGAATGCGTCATAAGTTATAAGTTAGTATGAAAAATACTGCACATCACTAAGCAATTTTTACAGGTAAGCATACACATGAAGTTCTTCATAATGCATTTAAAGCCATGCGCTGATAGAAAATTTCGAAGGGGTTGTTTGATTACACCGTGAAATAATGTTAACATCAAGCGATTTCTGCAAGTTATTCCATAACAGCAGTAAGTTCGGCAAATAATACTCCTCTAAGAAGTGCAGATGTCAGAAAAAAAAATCCCAATTTCATCTTACTTTGCTTTAAGCAGGTGGAGAAGATTAAACAAGCGCTGTTGTGAAAGCTTTTTAATCCAAGCAAGATTTTGTATAGAGAGGTATCCATAAAGCTTCCATCGGGAGTGAATATCATCCACAGAAACCTACCTGCTGCAACAGAAACTCCTAAATTCCAAACGAGAAGATGTGACCAACTCGGATCCTCAGAGGGAGATGGACAAGGGATGATGAGAATCCGTAACTTTCACCATCTTTATATACCCTACAAATGCCAACTTCCGTAGAGCATGCGCAGTAGGTCGCGGGGTTAGACCTGTCGAGTGGAGAAAAAAGCAAAGGGTGAAACAAAAACAAGTCCGGAGAAATCCTCCGACTCCGCAACTGTGTCAGGAGGAAAGTATGAGATGGAGTCCTTTTTCTTGTTTTGTTGCTTTTTTACTTTCTCTCTTCGGGTTGTTTTGTTTTGTTAATTTTATTCGGCGGTGAATCCCCATTCGAGCGAGGGGGGAGGAGGAGGGGGAGGGGGATAATGTAGTCAATTGTGAGGTAGGAGGGATGCTCATGATTGTAGTAACGGTGTGTGAGAAATCTTCTAAGTCGCAGGACTGGTTCCGTTGGACCTAGTTTGGTATCTCGGCTGATAGTGCCCCGTGACTTAAACCGCTGACCTCTTGCTCGTCTGGCAAAATCATACTCTTTCTGGATTTCCCTTTTTCGATGCGGTTTTTATTCCCCCCCCCCCTTTTTTTATTCGCGCTTTGTTTTAAAGGTATGAAGTTGTTATTTTAGAACGGTCACCTTTTTGTTCTGTTTTGTTCAATGCCGATGGGTGATGATTTTAGATTGCCTTGGTAAAATGATTTAAGATGCGGTCGTTTGTTACGCTTTTAAAAATGAATAAGTGGTTTTTGAGAACGTTTTATCTTGTGGTTGGTGGCATCGGTGTTACATTTGCCATTCCATTACACCCCCGCTATTCTCTAATGGTGAAATATTAGCCTGTGGAGCGTGTGAAAAATGGTGTTAAATTACTACAAATGAGGATTGCGAAAATATATTCTTTCACTCAAATCAATTTTGTTTCATGCTTGCTTGCATCATCGCTCAATAAATTTAAAATTGAAAGTACATCTTTTCTAATGTGTCAAGATGGCATTTTAAAACCATGGTCAAGTATTGAGCTAGGGATGCGCCGGTAAGCAAATAGGCCCATTACCAGTTAATGGGCGGAAGTTAATCAGCAAATGCCTAATTAATCTGAAGCCGATTAAATAAATAAAAAGAATTTTTAATGCAACAAGTTCTCCATCACATTTTTTTCCAAGTAATTCAGTACTTTTGCTACTCATAATTTGTTTTTCCGTTTTCATGCTTTTTAAAAAATAATATTAAAACTTTTATTGAAATTCTATAAACTAATCTTCTTGTTATTTTTAATAAAATTACATTCTGTTAACGAGACATGAAAATTAAAGCAATTAGTTACTTACTCATGGTCAGTAAACACTTTTAATTTAGTACATTTTTTTTCTTTTCGATAACCGCAAACCCCAAGACTTTTATTCTTCATAAAAATTATTCGGCAATTTTAAATCCTGGTCCGTCACTAATTTTTTTCCGATGCCAAGAAGGCAAAAGTTATAATCTCAGGGTATATTGTGTTGAAAAACAACAAAAATCTGACCCACATGAACGAAAAAATATTTTTTTTTCATTAATTTCAAAAGTAGAGTAGTGTAAAAAAGTATTGACTCATGAGAGGCTTGAATATTTTATATGCGTGTATAAAGCTGCAAAATTAAAGAAAGAAGAAAAGCTTCACTTCAATGATCAATTTTTTTTAAATAAATTTTAAATCATGTTTTAACAAATCAAAACATGTAAAAAATAACAATATTTTTGTTTAGTTAAGAAGTATTAGCTTTTAAAACAAATTACAAAATGTATGTTGTAGTTATATGTATAAACAGTATTTCCACCAAAACTTAAAGCAAGGCTATGATAATTGAGATAGCTGTAGATTCATCTCAGATCAGAACCCCTTATTTTTCTTTTCAAACAACAAATAAATTACATTTACTTCTTGTTTGTAATTCAGTCAGCATAGTTTCTTGCTCCATGTATTCTTAAAGTACTTTTAATCATAACATATTTTCCTGCCGATTCATAGAGAAAAATTGACCGATTATAAATATTTGGCAATGTTTGTCTTAAGATTACTGTCGATTAAGCAGCGCTCCACTACTTAAAATATAACATTTTCTTCAATGAAAAAAAAAATTTAAGACAAGCAAAACCTTCGAAAATCTTTCATTCGTTGGAGCTTGGTAGTTCTTGTCGAACGCGCCGCAGCTAAGCCTTTAATTTAATTATTATTGCGCTTTGCTTGCACGCGTTTGGCAA
Organism: Uloborus plumipes; assembly: GCA_038373865.1. Taxonomy (NCBI): domain Eukaryota; kingdom Metazoa; phylum Arthropoda; class Arachnida; order Araneae; family Uloboridae; genus Uloborus; species Uloborus plumipes. Next base: position 43,188 of record JAXGGA010007628.1, read on the forward strand.
CGATTAAAAAAAAAGGTTTTTGTTTTTTAGAATTCCATATTCTGAGTTTTAAGTTGTTCGTTTGCATCGTATCTCTTCATGTATTCTAATATTCTTTAATTCATATCTCTTTAATATTCATCTTGTGTACATAGTTTTTAGTGTTCTGTTAAAATAAATATTTATCGCATTTAATAAAGAAAATTCATCACTCATCGAACTCACATTATACAGAGTAAGCGGATTTACGAGTTTTCAAAAGAAATACAAGGTAACCCGCCAGGCTCAATCATTTTGGAGCCACCAGTGAGGATTTGATGTTATATTTGTGAATCATCGAATCTTATTCTAAAGGTACGATATTTTGAAATCTCTTGCTTTGAAAAATGAAAACGTAGAACTTTGTATAATTTATTTACCGTACTTGATTCTTATTATTATGCATATCATTCATGACTGTTATTATTCGAATTCATTTGAGCTATAAATAACAAACTGAGACTTTTATTCCATTGAAATAATTCATATTCATTTTCCTGGTTTACAAATATTAGATTATACATTCTATACGCAAGATTATATTCTACAACAGAACAAGTATTCAAATTATTCTATTCTTCTCATTTATTGAATAATATACAGAGACATTCTATTCTATAATATTTTTGTGCACTTTATGTAAAACCATGACTTCTAAAGTTGCATCTACGTACGAAAAGGCTAAAAAGAAAAGATCGACTATTCGTGCAGTCACAACTAAACTATTGAGTAAAATTACTGAGAATTTAAAAGATGAAAATATTACACATTCAGATTTAAATACATTCAAACTACAACTGAGCAATAAACTTAACCAAATTCAAGCTGCTGATATAGAAATTGAAAATTTAATTGAAGATATAGACGAATTCGGAATTGAAATTGAAACTAGTCAGGATTATTCAGATAAAATTCACAATCTTTTATTCGAAATTGAAAACAGAATTCACAAATTTAAATATGACGTTGAGAAAGATAATAGATTAACAGCACCAACTCAATATGGACATTCTCAAACAAACACAACAATAAATTTGCCTAAATTTGACCTTCCAACATTTAACGGAAATATTAGCAATTGGATCAGCTTTAAACAAATTTTCATTTCGACTATTCATGACAATTCTAATTTAACTGATCTACAAAAACTACAATATTTGAATGCATCAGTCACAGAAGAAGCTGCTCGACTCATAAAGGAATTCCCAATCACAGATTCTAATTATTCTCAAGCGTGGGAAACGCTTATCAGTCGTTACGACAATAAAAGAGAATTATCTTATGCATTTATGTGCAAAAATATTCAACATCAAGTCTGTTAAATCAATGTCATCTAAGGCTCTTCGTGACATTTTAGAGAGTTGCAATGAAGCCATTCGAAATTTAAACACGTTAGGATTCGAGTTGGATAAACTGTCTGAATTAATCATCATTCAGTTTCTTGAAAAACGACTAGATGATAATATTCGCAAACAGTGGGAACTGACCTTAGAAGATGAAGAAATACCATCTTATAAGAAGTTTATTGAATTTTTAGAAAAACATGCAAGAAGCATGAAAGCCTGCAAGGAGAGCTACCCTAAAGAGGAACTCGTGAAACCTAAAAAGTCAGTGAGCTACAATTCCGTAGCAAATGAAAATAATCGAAATTGCTCACTGTGTAATTTTGATCATGCATTATTCAAATGTTCAGAATTCAAATATTTGAGCATTCAAGAACGTTGGAATCTTATGAAAAAGAACAAACTTTGCTTTAACTGTTTGAGAGCAAATCATGATACATCGAAGTGTAAAGTTACTTTTCACTGTAAAGAATGTTCCAAAAAACACCATACACTCTTACACGATTCTTCTTACAAATCGAACCGTTCAGTAGATAATTCTGCAAGAAAGTCAAGTGATTCGATTAAGGTTAATGATTCTCAGTCCAGTAGTCTAACTTTAACTGGTCTGAATAATTCTAGCAATATTCTGCTATCTACAGCAGTAGTCAAAATCAAGGATTCTCAAGGACATTGGCAGTTGTGTAGAGCTTTACTCGATTGTGGATCACAAATCTCATTGATGACTGAAGAGTGCTGTAACAGACTTAATTTGGAAACATTTGCTACTGATCACTTAATTATAGGAACTGGTAATCAAGTTGCTGGCAAGTCTAATTACTTGGTAAATATGAACTTTACTCCACACTTCAATTCAGAAAACTTTTCTACTAAAGCTCTAGTGGTTAAAGAACTTACTACTAAATTACCAAATTTCCGTATTTCTAATCATAAATGGTCACACATTGGAAGTTTGCAGTTAGCAGATCCTGATTTCTACATCTCCAGAAACGTAGACATAATATTAGGTGCAGATATATTCTTTGACGTAATTCAAGGTAAAAAGAAAAATGGAGGAAAAGACGCACCTATTGCCATTCAGTCAAAACTAGGTTGGATTCTCTCAAGAAGGGTATCGTTCAAATCAAATGAAAGTAAAGAAAATACTAAATTGTGTCACCATGCTAGTGTAGAAGCCGATGAAATTCTTCGAAAATTCTGGGAATTGGAATCTATCCCTCATAAGGAAAAGTTAAGTATTCAAGATGCAAACTGTGAAGCGTTCTACACAGAAACTACAACTAGAGATGGCACTGGAAGATATGAAGTCAAACTTCCATTTAAAGAAGAACCAAATCTTGGAAATTCGAGGGATCAAGCGGTTGGACGATTTCTGTCGTTAGAAAGGAAACTGATCCAAAATCCTAGCATGTATAATCAGTACAAGAATTTCATGAGGGAATATATATCCTTAAACCATACGGAGTTAGTGCCAAAAGAAGAAATCAAAATAGAAGATAGCAAGTGTTTTTACATGCCACACCACGGAGTAATTAGAGAACAAAGCAGCACCACTAAATTAAGAGTTGTGTTCGACGCATCGGCAAAATCATCAACAAATATCTCGCTGAACGATGTTTTGCATGCAGGATCTAAACTCCAAACTGATCTATTTTATATTCTATTAAATTTCAGAACACACTCCATAGCTCTTACGGCTGACATCGAAAAAATGTTCCGGCAAATTCTAGTCTCACATTCAGATTCTGATTTTCAGAGAATCATATGGCGAGAAAATCCAGATCAAAAGATCGAAGATTATAGATTGATGACAGTGACTTATGGAACTGCTTGCGCATCGTATTTAGCCATAAGAACTATTAAAAAGCTTGCTGAAGATGAAAAGAAGAATTTTCCTAGAGCTTCAAAGGTTGTCGACAAGGACTTTTATGTAGATGACCTATTAACAGGAGTCAATTCATTTCAAGAAGCAGAAAATCTCGTGAATGATTTAATTAATATAATGAAGAAGGGCGGATTCACTCTTCGAAAATGGATATCTAATGACCCTAGTGTTCTTTCAAAATTCCCTCCTGAACTGAAAGGAACAGATCAGTCTGTAAACATCACTGAAGATCAGTCAGTGAAGCTCCTAGGCATTCAGTGGAATCCAACTCAGGACACTTTTGCAATTCATTTAAATCCAGCTCAAGAAGTCACCACAAAGCGACAATTACTATCTAACATCGCTAGAATTTACGATCCGATTGGCTTTATTTCACCCTCTACAATTTTGGCTAAAATTATGATGCAAAAATTATGGCTATGCAAGTTAAAAAGGGATGAGCCACTTCCAAATGCTATACTAAAGAAATGGTCAAGTTTCGCCTCACAGCTTCCAATTCTTGAAAAGGTTCAAACTCCACGCCATTTCTTCCTCCAAAATTCTGATGTAAAATGCATCCAAATTCACGGTTTTTGCGATGCTTCTCAAAAAGCTTTTGCTGCCGTCCTTTACATGAGATCAGAATTTGAAGATCAGAAAGTCAAGGTTAGTCTAATCGCTGCAAAAACTAGAGTTGCACCTCTGAAAACCATAACGCTTCCACGTTTAGAGCTGTGTGCAGCTGTAATGTTAAGCCAACTCTACAAGAATGTAGTTGAAAATCTCGCTATTCAAGTAGATGAGCTATTCTTTTGGACGGATTCTCAAATTGTGATCGACTGGATAAATTCAGAACCTCATAAATGGAAATCATTTATTTCTAATAGAATTTCACAAATTCATAGTAATACTAGAGCAGATGCTTGGCATCACGTCGCAAGCAAGGAAAATCCTGCTGATTGTGCCTCGAGAGGACTCATGCCTTCAAAACTTCTCAATCATTCACTGTGGTGGGAAGGTCCTTCCTGGCTGTTAGATTCACCAATAAATATCCCTCCTTCACGAGATCATTTAGCTTCGGAAAATGAAAATCTCTCTGAAGTTTCTGAGAAAACAGCAAGTTATTCCAATCAAGTACAGGTCGAGCCGAACTTCATTAACAACTACTCTTCGTTGAGTAAACTTACTAGAGTAGTTGCGTATTGCATTCGATTTATTCATAATGCAAAATGTGAAAAAGACAATAGGAAAATTGGATCACTTAAAACATCAGAATTGCATGATGCTACAACACGCATTGTGAAGCTGGTCCAAGATTTAGAATTCAAACCCGAAATTCATAATATTCAAACGAAGGGTAGTTTGCCAGCTAAAAGTTCTTTAACATCATTGAATCCTTTTCTTGACGAAAACGGTATTTTACGAGTTGGCGGCAGACTTAAGCATTCTAATCTAACAAATGATCAAAAACATCCAATGCTAATTCCTAAAAATCATCACCTTTCGGATTTAATTATCGATTACTACCACAAACTCTCTCTTCACGGAGGAACCCAAATTGTTCTTTCACTCATCAGACAGCGGTTTTGGGTGATATCAGGGAGAGATAAAGTACGAAGAAATCTTCAGCGTTGCCTGATATGCTTTAAAATGAAAAAGAAATTCATGAGTCAAATAATGGGAGATTTGCCTAAAGATCGCGTGCTTCCATCCAGACCGTTCCTCAAAACTGGTATAGATTTCGCAGGACCGATAATAACGAAGCCAAATCTGAAACGAACCAGGGTTACTACAAAGTCATACATTGCTATGTTTATTTGCTTCACAACAAAAGCAGTTCATCTTGAAATAGTTTCCGAATTAAGTACAGAATCATTTTTAGCATGCCTAAGAAGATTCATATCAAGAAGAGGGAAACCTGCTGACATATATAGTGACAATGGCACTAATTTTAAAGGTGCGAGAAATTATTTATACAATCAAATGGAAATTCTTAAATCAGATTCCATTCAAAACTTCGCTTCAGAAATGCTCATTAACTGGCATTTCATTCCACCCAGTGCGCCTCATTTCGGAGGCATATGGGAGTCCAACATCAAATCAATGAAGCAATATCTTTTCAAAACATGTAAATCAGCAGTGCTTAATTATGAAGAATTGTCAACTTTAATTACTCAAATTGAAGCCTGTATGAATTCAAGACCAATAACTCCTCTTAGTAGTGATCCAAACGACCTTAATCCCTTAACACCAGGTCACTTTCTAATTGGGACATCACTTCTATCAATACCAGAGTCAAGTCTCACTGAAAATTCTTTATCATACACTTCGCGATTTAAATTGATTCAAGCTCTTCGTGAAGTATTCTGGAGGCGACGGAGTGCCGAGTATCTCACACAGTTGCAGCAGAGAGGTAAATGGAAGTCATTTAAACCAAATATAGAGACTGGACAACTAGTATTGCTGAAAGACGAACTCAAAAATCCAATGAAGTGGAGTTTAGGCAGAATTGTAGAAACTTTTCCTGCTGATGATGGAACTGTGAGGGTTGTGGAGGTAAAAACTACCTCAGGAACGTTTAAAAGACCAATCATTAAGATTGCTCCCCTACCTATTTGAAGTACTTTTGGACATTCGTCCAATGGGGGGGAGTATGGTAGTTCTTGTCGAACGCGCCGCAGCTAAGCCTTTAATTTAATTATTATTGCGCTTTGCTTGCACGCGTTTGGCAACGATTAAAAAAAAAGGTTTTTGTTTTTTAGAATTCCATATTCTGAGTTTTAAGTTGTTCGTTTGCATCGTATCTCTTCATGTATTCTAATATTCTTTAATTCATATCTCTTTAATATTCATCTTGTGTACATAGTTTTTAGTGTTCTGTTAAAATAAATATTTATCGCATTTAATAAAGAAAATTCATCACTCATCGAACTCACATTATACAGAGTAAGCGGATTTACGAGTTTTCAAAAGAAATACAAGGTAACCCGCCATGCTCAAACAGAGCTTTTCTTTATTAGCAACTAAGTGCCTCCCATTTTGATAACAAAACCACAAATTTCAATTATTGTTCGCTGCTCTCTCTCTCTCTCTTAAAAAAAGCTCACTATTTTCAAAATAGTTATCTATCTCCAAACATATTTTTTCCTGTTTATATAGTTTGAAAATGTTTAAAAAAAAAAAACGAAATTTCATTTAAAGAGCAAATAGAAAATCACGTCATTGGGTGCTTGCTACTCATGCAGTAGAAAATTCCCTGAATATGTTTACAGATTAAAATTTGAGGATTACGTGACTCGAAAATCCGTATATATGGCGGGCTCGGAATACAAGTGAACCAAGTCTATGAAAGCTTCTTTGTGGTAAAGAAGTTTAAAGTTCCATTTCATGGCAGTATCCAACCCGTCAACATTATTAAATTATAAATCTATCAGATATTATCAGAACTAGGACTTGGTTCATTATTGCACTAAAATTTTACACTGCCCTTTACCTTTTCATGGTTATAAAATCGCACTCTATTAGTACTACTTTTCCCCCCAAAACCGGATGATTGTTTTTTTCTATCATTTGTACTAGTTAGTTATCTCCCAATTTTCAAATTCAGCCAAAAAACCGAAACTTTGCTTTAAAGTATTTTCTCCACTTTGCTTTAAAGTATGAATCTTAAAATTAGTTATAGTTTTCGGAAACTTTTTATACATTTCAGTAGTTAAAAGGGGTGGGGAGAAAGAGAGAGAGAGAGATAGAGAGAGAGAGAGAGAGAGAGATCTTCTGAAAAGTTCTTTTTGCTATAAAGGACTGCAGTTCAGTGATTCCGTATTTTTTGCAGTTATAGTTTTGCATTAATTTCAGTTTAATTTTATTCTTTCTAAAAGTTACGCAAAAGGAACATTCAAAAGTGTTTCAATGTTCTAAAAGTTATACCATGATACATGAAGCAATAATTAAAAGTTATCTGTGCCGTAAAAAATCTGCACAATCGGCTTCTGATTTATGAGTCATATATTCAGAAGGCTGAAATATTTTTTCCCCATTATGATCTATTTATTCTCTTATTTCTTTGGATGTGTTTTCTGGTGATGATTTTATACCAGTTTCTTCTTCTTTCATGCAAATATTTTAAACGTACATCTCCTGTTTATAAGAGAAACGTGTCTTTTTTCTGTTGGAAAGAGCCCAACCTGTTTAAAACACATTTAGATTCTTGTACTCTTTATAAGGTTTTTCAGATCAGTTGAACACCGAAATCACATTGAAATCGATGAAATCGACTTTTTTTCACCAACACAAAAAAAAAAAAAAAAAAAAAAACATTCATTTTGCAAAGTTTAGAGCTGAATTATGCAAAAACTGAAAGAGTAGCCATAGGTTTGTTAACTGATTGTGTTTCTGGGACAAGAAAGGCTTCTACTCCAGCTAGTTTTATATCTGGTCACTAATGGTGCAAGAAGATAATGACCCTCAAAGTCGTGTAATTTTGCGATTTCTGCAATTTCAGACTCAAATCTTTCAATGTGCAAAATATCAACCACACATATCTTTATGTTTTTGGATACTACTCTTTAGTCGGTACTTACTGATATATACACTACAGTGGCTCACTGCTGACACAAAAAGATTTGGTCGGTCAAAGTTTCATTAAAAAACTGTTTTTCGTACAACTTTGCGTGACCTTTTATCTTTGCGCCAAGAGTCGTCCACAAATATTTATGTACTTACAGTTAGTGGGGACATAGTAGAACACAAAATAATTATCAGTTCCACGGTTCACTCCTAAAGCAAAAAGTATTGGCTTGTCTAAGTTGGCTTGCTTTTATTGAGAAAAATAGCAAAGTCCAACTTTGATCTCCCAAAACGGAAAGATTTTTTTTTTTTGCAGAAATAAAAAAAAACACGTATTTTAATAAATTTTAAATAAAGACCATATTAAGAAATTTTCAGCAAAATCAAAAATATCAAGTTTTTTGACTACCTGATTCTAAAAAAAAACAAGAAGTTCTGTCAAGAACTAAACGAGCCTACTTTCCCGTACATCGATATCGGCATTCTAGCATCTGATCAATATTCTATTAATTATCTGAAACTGAAAATTATGTCAAACATACCTTTATAGCACTTAAAGCTGATTTCTAAAAGCAAAATATACCCCTCTCATCAGATGAAATAGACACGTAAAAAGTAAATAAACGAGTCAATAAAGTTTTGTCGCATCATTTAAAGAACGTAACTGTCATAGTTCTTCCGTAGAAAAATTCCACAACCGTTTTCAAAAGAAAAAAAAAATAAATAAAAGAACAAAGAACATCAAAACACATTTAATCAAAGAAAGAAAAAAAATCGTTATAAAATGTCTCGAATTTCATTTTTAATCCGTTGCCAGTTAATAAATATAAATAAAGAATAAAATGCTCTCGTGAATGAAAAATTTTTGTTAACAAAAAAAATCGTCTGCCAAAAAAAAACAATAGTAATGAATTAAACAAAACAAATAAATAAATAAACAAAAAATCGTCTGCCCAGTCAGTCATTTTTTCTGAGCCTGCATTTCCGCCATGTTTGCGTTGTCGGAGTCGGAATCAGAGTCCTCACAGAAGATTATTCAGAAAAGTACTTTACAATACATTATTTATCAAAACCATTTTCTTGCAAAGTTAGTTTGAAGGAAATCCGCCTTGAAGTTCAGAATCAACATTCAATTTAAATTTTTCCGTAGGCGCTCATGTTAACATTTTTTCTGAACGGTTCATCATTGAACGAAAAATGGTTCAAATTGAAAAGTGAAATATAGGAATGAACCTCTCCAAAATCTTTCGAACAAAAAAAAGTTTATTCAATTCGGACGGTTCACTTAAAAGTTATTAGGTGGGGAAAGGTTGTTTGAACTGTTCAATGTTGAACGAAAAATTGTTCAAATCGGAAATGTAAATACGGGAATGAAGTATCCTTGATAAGATCTTTCGAACAAAAAAAAGTTTGTTCAAATCGGACTGTTCATTAAAAAGTTAGTATCGCGAGGCAGGTTGTTTGAACGGTTCAAAGTTGAACCAAAAATTGTTCAAATCGAAAAATCAAATATGGGAATGAGCTGTACTCGCCGAGATCTTTCCAACAAAAACAAATTTGTTCAAATCGGAATGTTCAATCAAAAATTATTAGGGGGGGGGGACAGACAGACAGACCGACAGACCGACACACAAATTCTCCATCTCAATACCCTACTTTCAAATTTTTATTTTTTCGATATTCATTTTACCTTTTTATTTCTTTTTGGCTTTTTTTAACTTGGCGATATTTTTTGGACTTGGCGATATTTTTTGGGCTTGGCGATATTTTTTGGACTTGGCGATATTTTTTGGGCTTGGCGATATTTTTTGAGCTTGGCGATATTTTTTGGACTTGGCGATATTTTTTGAGCTTGGCGATATTTTTTGGACTTGGCGATATTTTTTGGACTTGGCGATATTTTTTGGCTTGGCGATATTTTTTGGACTTGGCGATATTTTTTGGGCTTGGCGATATTTTTTGGGCTTGGCGATATTTTTTAGACTTGGCGATATTTTTTGGACTTGGCGATATTTTTTGGGCTTGGCGATATTTTTTGGGCTTGGCGATATTTTTTGGGCTTGGCGATATTTTTTGAGCTTGGCGATATTTTTTGGGCTTGGCGATATTTTTTGGGCTTGGCGATATTTTTTGAGCTTGGCGATATTTTTTGGGCTTGGCGATATTTTTTGGACTTGGCGATATTTTTTGAGCTTGGCGATATTTTTTGGGCTTGGCGATATTTTTTGGACTTGGCGATATTTTTTGGACTTGGCGATATTTTTTGGACTTGGCGATATTTTTTGGGCTTGGCGATATTTTTTAGATGCATTAAGCCACTTTTAATACTTTTTTCGTCTTTCTTTTATTTTTAACGGGAAAGTAGGCTAAAAACTATTAGGTGGGGAAAGGTTGCTTGAACGGTTCAATGTTGAACGAAAAATTGTTCAAATCGAAAATGTAGATACGGGAATGAAGTATCCTTGAAAAGACCTTTCGAACAAAAAAAAGTTTGTTCAAATCGGACCGTTCATTCAAAAGTTAGTATCGCGGGACTGGTTGTTTGAACGGCTCAAAGTTGAACCAAAAATTGTTCAAATCGAAAAATCAAATATGGGAATGAGCTGTACTCGCCGAGATCTTTCCAACAAAAAAAAGTTTGTCCAAATCGGAATGTTCATTCAAAAGTTATTAGGGGGGGACAGATAGACCGACAGACCGACCGACCGACAGACCGACACACAAATTCCCCATCTCAATACCCTACTTTCAAATTTTTAATTTTTCGATATTTATTTCATTTTTTTGTTTCTTTTTGACTTTTTTTTACTTGGCGATATTTTTTGGACTTGGCGATATTTTTTGAACTTGGCGATATTTTTTGGACTTGGCGACATTTTTTAGATGCATTAAGCCAATTTTAATGCTTTTTTCGTCTCTTTTATTTTTAACGGGAAAGTAGGCTAAAAATGGCTCTTAATAACTAACTAACTTTCAATTTATTTTTAATTAAGAAGATTTGACGGTACATTAGATAGCGGCCATTTAAAAATTTACGACCAAAATGAAAGTGTGTTTTTATTTATCTTTACGTTAAATTGAATTTTCGTATGTTTACAAAATTAAAAAATAAAAAATGTTGTACCGAAAAGTGAAAAAACTAGATTGTTTCACCAAATCAGCAGAGGACATAATGAACACGAAAACAAAGAAAATAATTCTCTTTAAAGCTAAATAACTGTGCTCCGCTAAGCACACAGATTTCCTTGAAACAGATGCTTTTTTTGCACTGATGTCTAATGACAAAGCAGGTACTTTTAATGGTAAAATTTAGATAAAGTATTTTTATTTTGTACTTGATATTTTTTTAGAACTTATCCAAAGTTAAAGAAGCATTGAAAACGGTTAAGTAATACGTTACTTCAGACCAATGTGTGGTAGCTCGTGAGTCATTTAATTTAGGTTCACAAAACAAATTTCTAACATTAAATATGCAGTTACAACGTTATTAGTCTTTAGTCCTTATTAGTCTTTTAATAATTCATCTTATTTTAATTTTTTATTCAGTAATTTTGATGCAAACAAACCAATAAAATTTTAATTTAATTTATATATGTCATTCGCCATGCTTTTTCCAAATAAGAGAATCGTTAGAAGGCTTAATTTGCAATCGTTTTGTTCTTGGGGATTCCTTAAAATAGTGCTTTCTTGACTTTTTGTTAATTAAAATTAAAAGTGGACAAGCAGACAGCATAGGCATTTAAAACGTATGTATCAACCGAAGTCAATTACCAAGATTTATCTAGTTCCGTGCATCATCCGTGTAACATCATTATCATACGTTTATGATGTTAAAATTTAGTCGAGAGCAAAATATCAAAATAGCTTGATACGTAACCAAATATTTATAGGGAGCACAATAAAATCGTGTGCTTGGAATAATATACAGCAGAGATTCCCAAAGTTCATACCTCCATGGACCTTCTCCTGAATATGTTTCTACGTTTTTTTTTCTTTAAATTTATTTATTCATTGTTCTGTACATTTTTAAAACTCTTGTCTAGTTTTTATGACTTAACATAGTAATAACTAGTATTACGGAAGTAAACATAGATTCCAAACTCAATTAGGTGTCAAATATGTTTTAAAATCGAGGGTTACTGGGAGGAGGAAGGGTTCTTCCCCTTGCATGTACCGTAAAATGGGGTGAATCGCAACACTTTTCAGCTTTGATTGTAAAAAAAGCAGTTAAAAGATTTTTTTTAATTTGATTTTTTGGGTAAAAACTTCGGTCTTGCTTTACTTTTGATATTTCAAGCACAGACAAAACATTTTGAACAATTATTATTAAAATATATAGGAAATTATGGGTGTTCCGAATTACCCCGCTGATAGGGGTCATAGTCCGTGGAGTTAGTGCAAACATATTTCACTTCCGGATACCAGGCTGAAATTTTATGTGGGGCTTAAATTCACATAGGAGGACAAAAAAACGCTGAGAGACACTTGATCGGAGGTCAAGGTCATTCCGTGATGACGTCATCAAAATGGCCGCTTTTACAGGTAAAGACGTTCGTTTAACTGCTTAAAACTCCATCATATATTTAAATTTTTCAAAACTCAACTATATCATCTGAAAGCGCTTTAAAATATCTATTTATAAAGATATAATTTTTCCTTCTGAGCTCAAGGGTTCACCTGTGATGACGTCATCAAGATGGCCGCTTTTGCAGGTAAATACGTTCGTTTAACTGCTTAAAACTCCATCATAGATTCAAATATTGCAAAACTCAAATACATCATCTGAAAGCTCTTTAAAAGAGCTATTTAGAAAGATTTATTATTTCTTTCTAAGGTCAAGGGCCCACCTGTGATGACGTCATCAAAATGGCCGCTTTTACAGGTAAATACGTTTGTTTAACTCCCCCTAAAACTTCATCATAGATTCAAATGTTGCAGAACTCAAATATATCATCTGAAAGCTCTTTAAAAGAGCTATTTAGAAAGATTTAATTTTTCTTTCTGAGGTCAAGGTCTCACCAGTAATGACGTCATCAAATTGCCTCAAATGACGTCATCACAGGTGGGTCCTTGACCTTAGAAAGAAAAATTAAATCTTTCTAGATCGATCTTTTAAAGCGCTTTCAGATGATATAGTTGAGTTTTAGAATATTTAAATTTATGATGGAGTTTTAGGGGGAGTTAAACAAACGTATTTACCTGTAAAAGCGGCCATTTTGATGACGTCATTACAGGTGGGCCCTTGACTTCAGAAAGAAAAATTGAATCCTTCTAAATAGCTCTTTTAAAGAGCTTTGAGATGATATATTTGAGTTTTGCAATATTTGAATCCATGATGGAGTTTTAAGCAGTTAAACGAACGTATTTACTTGTAAAAGTAGCCATTTTGATGACGTCATCACAGGTGAGCCCTTGACCTCAAAGAAAAATTAACTCTTTCTAAATATATCTTTTAAAGCGCTTTCAGATGATGTAGTTGAGTTTTGAAATATTTAAATGTATGATGGAGTTTTAGGGGGGAGTTAAACAAACGTATTTACCTGTAAAAGCGGCCATTTTGATGACGTCATTACAGGTAGACCCTTGACCTCAGAAAGAAAAATTAAATATTTCTAAATAGTTCTTTTAAAGAGCTTTCAGATGATACATTTGAGTTTTGCAATATTTTAATCTATGATGGAGTTTCAAGCAATTAAACGAACGTATTTACCTGTAAAAGCGGCCATCTTGATGACGTCATCACGGGAGTTCAAGACCCCTGATCAAGTGTCTCCCGGCGGTTTTTTGTTCTTATACACTGAAGTGACAAAAGTCATGGGATACCTCTTAATATCGTGTCGGCCCTCCTTTTGCCCGGCGAAGTGCAACAACTCGACGTGGCATGGACTCAACAAGTCGTTGGAAGTCTTCTGCAGGAATATTGAGCCATGCTGTCTCGATAGACGTCCATAATTGTGAAAGCGTTGATAGGGCAGGATTTTGGGCACGAACAGACCTCTCGATGGTGTCCCATAAATGCTCAATGGGATTCATGTCGGGCGATCTAGGTGGCCAAATCATTCGTTGGAATTGTCCAGAATTTTCTTCAAACCAATTGCGAACAGTTGTGGCCCGGTGACATGGCGCATTGTCATCCATAAAAATCCCATCGTTGTTTGGGTACATGAAGTCCATGAATGGCTGCAAGTGATCTCCAAGTAGCTGCACATAAGCATTTCCAGTCAATGTTCGGTCCAGTCGCACTAGAGGACCAAGTCCATGCCATGAAAAAACAGCCCACACCATTACGGAGCCACCACCAGCTTGAACAGTGCCTTGCTGACAGTTTGGGTCCATGGCTTCGTGGGGTCTGCGCCACACTCGAACCCTACCATCGGCTCTTACCAGCTGAAATCGTGACTCATCGGACCAGGCCACGGTTTTCCATTCATCTAGGGACCAACCGATATGCTCACGTGCCCACGAGAGTCGCTGCAAGCGATGTCGTTCTGTCAGTAAAGGCACTCGAGTCGGTCTTCTGCTGGAATAGCCCAAGAAATCCAAATTTCTCCGCACAGTTCTAGCAGACACGTCCATTGTACGTCCCACATTGATTTCTACGGTGATTTGACTCAGTGTTGCTTGTCTGTTAGAATTTACGACTCTTTGCAGACGTCGCCGGTCTCGATCTTTAAGTGCAGGCGGTCGACCACTGCGCTGTCCATGGTGGGATGTTATGCCTGAAATTTCATACTCTCGGCACACTCTTGACACAGTGGATCTGGGAATGTTGAATTCTCTAACGATTTCCGAAATGGCATGACCCAGCGTCTAGCTCCAACTAACATTCCGCGTTCAAAGTCTGTTAATTCACGTCGTGCGGTCATCATCACGTTAAAACCTCTTCACATGAATAACTTGAACAGAAATGAAAGCTCTGTAAAAGCACTGCGCATTTATACCTGTTCTATGCGATGCTACTGCCATCTGAAAATTTGCATATTGCTATCCCATGACTTTTGTCACTTCAGTGTATATGTACCTAAGCTCTGTACTAAATTTCACACTGGTATCCGGAAGTGAAATATTTCGGCTGTTTTTGTCGCTAACTCCACAGACTATCAATCGGAATACATGTTAAAATTTTTATTTTTTTCACTTTAACCTGTAATAGGTCTCACAAACATGAGTAATATTGATGGGGGAGAATAAGAACAGATAATTACTGTCAAATAAATGTATAACTTCAATACCAGTAAACGTTTATAATTTGTCAAAATTCAAAATAATTTTGAACTTATGAAAAATTAAAAGTAATTTTAAGAAATGCTTTTGAATTGAAATACAAAAATTTAACATGAATTTTTATTTGTGGTCCCTCAAGTCGTCCACAAATATGTACTTGTCCTTAAAACTAGCAGTTGTGGCTTGGCTTAAGTTTTTTCATAACATCTCCTTTGATGAACTCTTTTCTTTAGTTTCTTAACATCTCTGGGTTTCTGGGATTGTCCTGAAAGATTTTTTCGCTTATTCATCACTGTCTGTGTGCTGGACTTTAACTACATAAAGTATATGTGACTTTCCCTCTCGTATTTTAAGTAAAAAGAAGTCTCCTGGAGAAAAAATCTTTTGAAATCTGCAACTTTTTGTCATTCTAAGATCTAGTTGCTCACGAGAAGGGATAAATAGTAATAAATCCTTGTCCTTGTCTTGATTAGAAGAATTGTGGTTAGAATCTTGATTTTTCAAACAGTTTCCTTTAAATAAGTTTGAGTTGGAACAACAGAACTAAGTGTTCCAACAAGTGCAAATTTTTTTCCTATGGCATTTTTCAGAATTCTTCATTTTTATGACACAATTTATAAAAAATGCAAATTCTAATGTGGTATTCTGTTGTTCAGATGCATGTATAATTGAAACATGCCACTCTTAGTTTTTAAATATAAGAAGGTTTGTTCGTGCATATGAAGTTTTGCAGTCTATGAAAATGTGGTGTTTTCTAGCATTCCACGTGCAGCCCTCCTTAGAAGCCAGTAGCGTTGCCAGATTGACAAAAGTAATTTTTTCCTACTTCCTATGATCTTACCTTTCTGAATAAAAAATTCACGGCGAAAAATACCCAATAGTATATTTATGAAGAATTTCTTCGTACGGTCGGGAAGTTTTGTTCCGATTGACCCCGCTGTTCCTATACACCCCATTTTACGGTACATAAAATAGAACTTTTTAATTCTCTATAGATGTGTCTTTATTTTAAATAGAAAGATTCTTACTCCTAATTCAATTTTAACATTTGTTATGTTTTAGCAGGATAGCACCGCGGACCCCCGTATGAGCTCGCGGACTATACTTTGGAAAACTCTGATATATACCCAGATAGCAAATAAAACGTTTAAACGTGTTATAAACGTTTTTAAGCGGTTGTTACAACGTTAATAACCATTTTACAACGTCTATAAAACGAAGTGTGCTACTTGGGTAGTGGTGCTTTTCTCCTTTGGCTTTTGCAACCAAGCTGTTTTCAAGCAAACTTCTGGATCGGACGTGCTTTCACAGACGATCCAAATTTGCGCAGCAAAAAAAAAAAAAAATCATGATTCTTCTGACATTAGTTTTGTTTACTTTTTTGTAATATGACCCCTTGAACCCAAATATGGCAATCGTTTTTTGGCCATGCCGTTATGGCCACCACATATTGCATACGAGCCGCACCGCTGATCTTCAGTTGAGAAATCTCCCGCATTTTTTACATCTTTTCAAGTTAATTTCAGAATTAAGATTAAAAATAAAATTAAGTATGCTTATAATATAGTATCAATGTTTCCGTGTATACTTATATTTCTATTTGAACTCATCGCTTCCATTGTTGATTACTACCCCAGGAATAAATTATCTGCAGAAAAGTGAAAGTGCAAATTTTTTTTTTTTTTTTTTGAAATTTTTTTAAAAAGATTTTTGCAGAATTTTAGAGCACAGAAAAAATCTGCATTTTGTTTCCAATATAATTTGCAGAAAATCCACCAAAAAAATTTCTGTTAGTTTTCTCTAAATATTCCGCAGATTTTTTGAAGCATGTGCTAAACATACTCACATTTTCTGTAGATTTTTAAAAGCTTTTCAGCATTTTTTTTCTGTAACACCCAGCACCGATTTTTCCCAAAAGGAGTAAAGAAGAGCGGATTGATGGTTGAAAAACTTATGCACAAGGTCATATTTCTGAACATAAATGAGTTATTTTAAGGAAAGAAGTTTGCATCACCAACATATTTAGTTCAACTCCAGGCTCCTATGTCATTAGTGCCCACGCTTTTACGACAATTGCGATACTGTAAATTCAATACTATTGCATTTAGCTAAGGTTTTAAATAGGTGTCAAACGCGTATGTTTCTTTATAACGAGAAGGATTTCCCCAAATACAAGGCCAGGCTGTTACTCAGCACATAAAAACGTTTTCAATGCTAAAAACCTATTATATTTTAATAACATGAAAATTTTTTATTGTCACGGAGAGCTTATTCTGAGTTAAACTCATGACTCTAAGCCGACTCGGATTTTCTAGCATGATTTAAAGCTGTGCTGCTCCGTACGAGTGAAAACTATAAAATTAATTCTTTTGTTATGGCTATACGATTCAGCCTTGTTTAACTTCTCAAAGTCCCTTCTGAAAATATTAAACTTCGCTGTGGTCAGTTCGAGAATAGAAAATACGTGAATGTATAATTTTATGACTTTTTTTCAGTGTTAAATCATTGTCTTTCAAGCAGTTTTCTTCCAAATTAGTGTTTCAAATGCAAAAAGTGTTTATTTTCTGATTCTAATAGCAGTAATTAAGGTAGAAGTTCGGTAACTTATGCCTATTTTCATGACTTCTTTGGAGGGTGGTTTTTTATAGGAAAATAAAAATGAATTATCTTGAATATTAAGAGTGTTTTTATTTACATATTGACAATATAAAAAAAAAAATATTTGAAAAAATTTAATAGTTTATTACTATTATTATTGTCACTCGAAGTTGGAACCTCAAAAAAAAAAAAAAAATGCACGTGGGAGGCCCGGGTGATTTTGGCTCTTGATGTTATCTGAAATCAAATATTCTTGATTATTCTTAATCTATAGACATTTCATTCTGGTCGACCAGAAAAACAATGTTTTGAAAAAAACGCGTTTAATGTTCAACAACAAACTCCGAGGCGCTCTAGGAAACTCGTTATAACTCCCGAAATATTTCGAATTTCTGTCTGAAATTTTCACAGTATATTCTCAAAACATTGTACTTTCAAATTAAGCAAAAAAACATTTTTCGTTTTGTTGAACCCAAGTTACCAAGACTACCTTAAGAAATATCTTTCACAAAATGTCATCACATGCTTCGTTAATTTTATTTAAAAAGAATAAATACTTACTTAATGCACACTTAATCAAAATATTATACAGCGAAGTGCCATATTTTTAGACACATATCGAAAACTATTTAAAAGAATCACATATAAAGTTAATAACTAGTGCCTATATAATATGAAAATGCATAGCATATGTGCCTATGATGACA
>JAXGGA010007629.1:0-61491 GCA_038373865.1 Uloborus plumipes
AAAGAAAAAGAACTGCAGACACAGGAACAAGGGAAAAATTTTTTTTTTCCAGAAATGAAAAGTTTTTTTTTCTGCATAAAAATAAGTGATGCCTAAAAAAAAAAAAAAAAAAAAGGTTAATTTTTTTTCTACTGGGGGCGCACCGGCCGTGCGGCCGGTTGCCCGGCGGGCCAGTCCGGCCCTGAATATTTAGAGGTCGCTCAAACGCCTTGAAATTTCGTGATATTGACAAAAAAGTGATCGTAAATGATATCTATAGAAAAAAGTAGCCTTTGTATTTTTGTGCGTCTTACCCTCTTATTTTGTGCCACTATATACACTGATTATTTGTGCAAAATTTTGGCAAAATATATTAATATTTAGAGGTCGCTCAAACGCCTTGAAATTTCATGATATTGACAAAAACGTGATCGTAAATGATATCTATAGAAAAAAGTAGCCTTAGTATTTTTATTCGTCTTACCGTCTTATTTAGGCCCTTTATATACACTGAATTATTTGCCCAACATTTTATTAAACTATATTTACATTTAGGAGTACTTCAAATTTTGTGATAGTGGCACAAATGCGAACGTAAATAATAATAATGATAAAGTTACTTTATTGCTTTTTTATATCTCCGAAGAAAAAAAGCGTGCAATCACAAAATGAACTATATATCTGAAAAACCAATGAAATGCAGAAAAGTATGAAAACTAATCAAATACGGAAAAAATATAAAAAACAAATTTAAATACATTAAATATATAGTAATTCGCTCATTAATTCTTGCAATACTTTTTAAGGTTACTTTTTTGCAACTTTGAAACCTTTTCTGTGTTCCTGTACCACTTGAAGAAGACACTGTCTTTGTTTTTCGTCGTTAGTGATAGTCTTAACAAATGCTTCAATAAGGGCCATGCCACGCTCTGTATTGTCGTTTACAATCCTCAGTTTCTTTGGTAGAATAAAGCCTTGTTGATAGCTATCTTAAAGATTCGAATGCTCAGGATCAAACAGCTGATATATTTTGAGTTTCTTCTTTACATGAATAAGGACGCTAAAAATATTCCAAATCCTTTCTTAGTGCTTGCATAAAGGGTTGCTGGAAACCCAACTCTTAGATATTCTTTCCCATTAACGATAAGAATGTGAAAGAAATCACATTCATATGTTACGAATACCTTTTGTTTGTCCAGCTGCAAGGTTGAACTGGTTGGGAAATATCCATAACTTGAAGCCATCATAAAGAATCTTTAACACAAATATAACACGAGGAACCACTCCTGGGACACGAAAACATACACCAAGAGAAGGTGCTCTGCTCAAGAAAATCGCACTAAGCTCTAGTATCTTCCTTGAACACTTCTTTTACATGGGTCATCAGAAGTTAACTTTGCGCAACTTCCATTACTAGTTGCACGTTGCTCTGAATGTGCTACCAACTCCTCAACCTCACCGTTCCTCACTACAGGTTTAAAATTAGAATGTTTTATTCTGGACTATGATTGCTAAAACCGCTTAAAAAGCAGTATTGTAGATCCAATGGCAGTGGATGGTTCCACGCAATTGAGTGAACATCGCATCTGACATTGCACGCAATCAAATGCCCTAATTCTACCTATTTCTTGGTTTATCGGTTAAAATACCGAAAGACCAAGAGTAGAATAGATTTCGGTTGTAATACCACAGAAAATACAATGTCTAAAATATAATGGCGGAAAGCACAATATAAAAGTTGCTTCCCTAGTTTTTTTCCCAAGTTCAAACATGCTCCAACTTTAGTACCGGCAATGCATGTCGTATTGAAACACATACCACGTACGAGCTCAGTAGGTTCCCATTTATCTAACTGGTTATCGTACAGCAGCATTTTCTGTTGCAATTCCAATGCCTGTCTAATTTACTAGAACCGAGAAGTGAATCATCAATGCTTGTGGTCCTGATACTAATACTGGTATGAAACCCGCCGATCATCCTTCATTTTCCCAATATATTTTGCATAAGTGTTTCGTTCCAGTGAACTATCAAAGGAAGTCCTAGATTTAAACGACTTTTGTAAGTTAACGGTTAATTCAGAGCGAATAGTTTGCATTCACCGTTTTATGGACGTTGTAAAATCCTCCCCATTTTGACCCATACTTTGTACTGTAGCAGCTACTATCAAAGTGGCTTTCTGTCACTTATACTGGGCCCTGTCTAGAGTAGATGCTAGGTGTTTTAGCCAAATAATCTCATACACCTCAAACAACCGAAAAGAAAACAGAAACCACAGCCCGAGCTTACAGCTGCATTTTCTACCCAAACTCAGGTAAGAGATAATGCAGCTTTGGAGCGGGGGGGGGGTAATCGTTACAACTCACTTTGAGCTATTATTTTATTGACTAATTACTTAGTAGAGTAAACTGACGTTTTAAGTTATTCCATTTTATATGAAGAATAATATTATTTCGGGTAATGAAGCTATATACTCCAACTCTCAAAATTGCTAATTTTCAACAGAATTCGATCGCGTTGAGCGACCTCTAAATATTATTCAATTGAGCTAAAATTTTACATACATCACATTCATGAATAGTGTAAAAAAACTGCGGGGTAAGACCAGAGAAATTCAAAAAAAAATTTTTTTGAATCACCCTAATGCAGACATATACATACTTTTGTATAAACGTATACTCTTGTACACAAGTACATACTTATACATGGTGCGTCCCAAAAGTAATGGGAAAAAATTCAAAAAAAAAAAAACCACTTACTGAAGATATTTATACAAAAAGTCAAAAATCCTAAAAATAGCACCCTCTTGCATTGATACACTTCTGAAGACAGTGTTTCCAACCCTGGAAGGCATCATGGAAGGTTTGTTTTGGAATGTCCTTCAGAGCCGATATGACATGGGGGGACCTCAATCGAGCCCCAATGTTCACCTTTCATTGCTCCTTTCAACCTAGGAAATAGAAAAAAGTCCGCAGGAGCCAGATCAGGACTGTAAGAAGGCTGGGGATCTATGGGGTGTGAGCCCTGGCCAGGAAGTCGTTAATAATGAAAGCGCTGTGACTCAGGGCATTATCGGGGTGAAGTTTCCACGTTTCCTTGATGGTGATTCGGCGACGGGCGACAGTCCTTTTCAGTCTTTTAAGCACTTCCAAGTAGAAAACTGAGTTAACTGTTGGCCCAGTCGGTACAAATTTGTAGTGCACAATACCTCTGACGTCAAAGAAAACAATGAGCATGGTTTTGATCCTGGACTTGCTCATGCGTGCTTTCTTGGGACGGGGAGAGAATGTGGTGTGCCACTCTGAACTCAGCCTTTTTGTAACAGGGTCATACTCAAAAATCCAGGACTCACCGCTGGTGATAACTACGTTCAAAAAATTAGGATCTTTTTCACACATTTCCAACATTTCTTTGCATCGGAGCACTCTCAGGTCTTCTTGTTCGTCGGTCAAAACTTTTGGAACCAGTTTGGCATACACCATCTTCAAATCTTCTGTGACAATGCGATGAACTGTTGATTTTGTTAAGTTTAGAGTCTGTGCTATCAACTGAAGGCTCAATCGTCTGTCAGAGTTCAAACAATCACGCATATGCGTCACATTTTTGTTCTGAAACCTCTGAAAATTGAAAATTCATGCAAGATTTTTTAGCACTAGTTAAAGCAATTATTTTCAATTTTCAGAGGGCCTTATCTCTTTGATGCCTGGGAATAACAAGATAGTTTTTGTTTCGATTTAAAGAGCAATGTAGCACCTTCCTCCTCCATGCATTTACAAATTTTTACTAAGTGTTCCACAGGCTATTTTTGGGGAGTGAAAAGGGCCGTTTTTCATTTTTTCTCAAGTTCAATGTATTTTTTCCTAATAATCATCTAGCTTAGAAGGCTTATATCTCTTTAATGCCTTCGAATAACAAGACAGTTTTTGTTTTCTTTTAAAGTTCAATTTAATGCCTTCTTGCTCCATACATTTTAAAATTCTTACTACCTGTTCCACAGGCCGTTTTTGGGGAGTGAAAAAGGATATTTTTCATTTTTTTTCAAAGTTTGAAAGCTTATATCTCTTTAATGCCTTGGAATAACAAAACAGTTTTTGTTTCATTTTAAAGGGCAATGTAACACCTTTTTACTCCATGCATTTGTAAATTTTTACTACCTGTTCCACAGGCCGTTTTTGGGGAGTGAAAAAGGCCAATTTTCATTTTTTCTCAAGTTTAAGCAATTTTTTCATAATGAAAGACTACTAGTATCATCTAATTTTTTTCTGTGCTTCTAGTATCTGTAATTGGGTGCAAGAGAAAAATAAATTAGAACCCCACTGTCAGTCCTTCATATATTTTTTCATGCTTGAAATGACGAAAATGGCACTTTTTGAACCGCGAATTGACACAGGAAAATTTATATTTAGGCTTAACTCAAACCGTTTCTTTTTATGCACAAACGAAAATTCATTCTTTTAGCTTCAAAATAAGCCATGTTTGATCTTTCTACCACTTTAAGTAAATTTACCAGAGCTGTTAGAAAAAAGATCAAAAATGCCGAATTTTACTCATCGGCGAAGCAAAAAAATAGCTATATCTCGAGAATAAAATTTTTTCGAGAAAAAAATAAAACAGTTTGGAGGTACAGAATATTGATGCATATTTCCTACCCAGTATGATCAAAATCAAAAATGGTGCGGCACGGAAATTTCTGAAAATTTGTTGATTTTATATGGAATGACCCTGAAACGTTTCGGTGCCAGACTTCCCAAGTGTAACACAAAACTTGTTAGCGCACCGTTGCTGATTCGAACTGTCCATTTTCTCGTGTCACATTTACTGAAAAAGGGGTTCACTATATCACACATTCCGTCTCTCTGGCAGCTGACAACTAAAAACCACCTGGCGCAATTTGAAGCCTACACCCCCCTACACCTGGCCCAGCTGGTTAGAATACGTTGCACTGTACCATTGCGCCAGAAAAAATTCATACTTTTGGAACGCACCATGTATATGCACATATTTACCCTGCTCGTGTGTACACATATATATAGATTTGTAAATGTATATAACTATATAATATATACTCGTGCTGACACGTATCTATACTTGCTTGTTTCTGTAAATACTAGTACATAAGTGCATCCACTCAAAATATGCATTTCACCTTCTGAAACCGATCTGTTTTTTAGAAATTTTTCTTTCGACCCAGGTAGTACGACAGTTGAACCACAGATTTCTTTTTCATTGAAAAGAGAAAGTATAAACTGTCGTACCAGACGTATGAAACCTTGAAAAAATCTCCGGCTCCAAAGGGTTCGAGCGAAAATCTCAACCCCGTCTTCTAAAAAAAAATAGTTACGGTACAGCATGTGTACCGCCCGGCTCCTAAAGGTTAACTAAAGATACAGCCTATATATATATATATATATATACCTTATATGAACATATACTCTTAAAGATATACGTTATTAGATGCTTATGCACACACTATAGACCATAAACCAGTATATGTAGGTGCTAGTATAACACTAGTGTTCTGGTAAATCCAGTTGCATTCAATCATATTTACTGCAAAAAAACATTGCATGTTTATTAAAATTATCCTCAAACTAATACCTACAAAAGTCATGATTAAATGACTTTAGAAGAAAGACACTTTAAGCCTAATTCTATGACTATTTTAGCCCCATGATACTAAATGTGTTCTAAAATATTTTCTAAAGTAAATACAACTAGCTGCTAATGAGTAAGTGTTCTTGAGGCATATAGGAAACTACCTGAAGAGTCAATTTGCTCAAAATTCTAATCAACAAAATTTCCCAGTGAAGTTAAAAAAGGTGTTCAAATTTTTAAATGTTTCATAAAACTTTGTACTCAGAATATAATTCCTAACTTCTAATCTCTATTTTTAAAAAATCACTCATCCGACCAATTATCTACAGCCATTTATTTGAAGTATAACCACTTCCCCCCACCAAACCCTATATCTCACTCAAAGAGAAAAAATGCTAAGAACTCAAATTAAAAATGAAATTCTCACTAGGCAAAAGTCATAAGAAGACATCACATAACCAGGTTTTTCAAAATGCAGGACTTGGGGATACGAAAAATCTCACCCACAGTACAACTCATCAACTATGCATGTATAGTTTCAACTCTTAAGATTTATACTTTATGCATATTCTTTACTAATTTTTATGGATATTTCTTGATTGAAAAACTAAAATCTAAGCAATTTGTGCAGTATTTTGTAACAGAGAAACTAATACTTTTAACAAATTAAAAAGAATTGATTTTATTCAAATATACATAAATATTTTATACAATGCTGATTTACAAGTAAGTACTTATAAGATACACATTTTCTTAAACACTTGCTATAAAATCCATGGGGGATGCCTCTTCTCATGTAAAGAAACAAATGTGAAGTTGATTGGCACATTGATAATTGCACGGTTCAGATTATGCGTTTTCAGTCCTTTTTTAATCATGTATCTAGAAAAATAATAATTATATTTATGAAAACTAAAAGTAAATGTTCCAACATTTTACTTGTATCAGTTAAAATCAAGTTGAATGAATAACATTATATGATATTAAAAAAAAAACTTTAAAGATTCCAAGTAGTCATTCTGATGAGAGTTGACTGCAAATCATCCTGCAGTTCCTCAACTTTGCTTCCTAAGAATAGTTATACTAACAAGCATATTGAAGGAAATTGGATTTTGCATCATTAACAAAAGTATCAAAGGCCAGTAATATAATTAAAGAGAGGGTTTCAAAGTTGCATCAAACACAGAGCTACATATTACTGAAAACTACTGGTAAAGCAAAAACTTATCAGAAAGAGAAAAACAATAATGACTGTCTTTTGACGAAAATACACAAAAATGAGCCAAAATTTGAAAAAAAAACTTTTAAGGACCTTTTTCTTTCATGAAAAGTGATTAGTTGAAAGGGTTTAGAATGGCTTTTAGCACCATTTTTCTTGAATAAGAATGTGTCACAATATAAATAGGAAGAAACATGTTTTTCCCTTCAATGGGGGGGGGGGACATTTTTTCTTCATGATCTCAATGTACTGTGCATCTATCATAAATGACTTAGAGAAGTTATATCAGAAGTTTTGACTGCAGTAGAGTCTTGAAAGCTCAAAGTTCAATAAACTTCCGGCGCTTTATTTATATTGTGAGTTGCATTTTAATAGCAAAACAAGTACCAACATTAAATTAAAAATTTAAACAACACCTGACCCTGATTGCGATCTCATAGGAAAACAAACTTCTCTCATAAATGCTCTTCTCTCTTCTGGTCATGAAGCATTTCAAATCGAAATATATTTAATTGCTTTTGAGAGGATATGGTAAGCATGGAAAAGGAAAGAATCCTCACTAGTAAAATTTGCTAGTCACAAAAGCAGAAAAAAAGAAGATAAATCGAAAATTCTAATGCTAAAATCAATTACAAGTATTTTAATTGTCAACAAATAGAAACTGGCTACAGATAAACATTTTTAAATTAACATTTCTTTCCTCATGGGCCAACAATGACATTGGTTTCCAATCCTGTCTCCAATCCTGCCTTAACCACATTTGATAAAAAATGAAATAATTCGAGTTATATTTTACATGGAAGTTCCAAACACATCTTATCAGACGCAGATTTTTTTTTTCTTTTGGTGCTATTATTTTAAATTTTCAAGTATATTAACACTTTAAATATCCCAAAAAACTTTTTAAAGGATTTTAATTAATATCTTGCTGATTAATGTCATCCGGAGACGTGACCTAGCTAAGAGTATTCTCGATCACTTCACCTTTCAAACAAAAAAAAATTTGGGAAATGGGCCCATTCATTTAGGCTGTAAGATGCCACAGACAGATACACAGATTGACAGATGCACAGACATGTCAAACTTATAACTCCCTTCCTTGTTGCGTCAAGGGGAAAAATAATGCACAGTAAAATCTGAAAATAAAAATCATTCAGTTCTGTAAAACTTCCAAATTACAAAAAATGAGCAGTAATTGGTGTCAGTAACACTCATCAAGTGGCATGAAATGTTCACCAACTACAAGCTACAGATTGACATACTTTGGAGATTTAACTTGCAAAAAAAAAAGAAAAAGGTGCACAACTTAACAACATAAGAGTTGTATACAATGAATTTTAAAGCTTCATGACTAACTGCCTTTGTTTTTCAAAATACATGCACACATGCACATAGATACAGACTTCACAACATAACTCATTGAAATGGATTTGGGGAAGTTAAACAGAATTTTTTGTTGCCTAGAAATTTTCAGACATAGATGTAGGCATTGTGAAATAAAAACCAGTAAAAATTCCTAAACTAAACTCAATTGTGCAACAGCCTATGGAAGCCAAGGCATACTTCGCCTTACTCAGCTTCCATAACTGAGGATTCTAGGTACAAAGCAGATATGCGAAAATGACCAGCTGAATGCAGAACCCCTATGTTCAGCTCCCAAGCATGCTTGGCACTCATTTTATCAGCCTACTGAAGGAATGAAAGGCTGAGTTCACAGTGCACAAGAAGCAAACAGAACTCAAGTCTGTAGCATAGAAGTGCAAGACTAAGATAATGGGTTAAACAAAACTTGTGTTACTTATTTTTAAATGGAAATTGATGGTGAAATTTCAATAATGAATCGCAAAGACAATATTACTTTTTCTTTCGTCTGAACAGAATATAATTTTTAATTTTGAAGATTTTTCTGTATGATCTGAGTTTTCAGTCTTCCAAGATGGACAAGCCCCAATTAACTTGAACTTTCGAGACTCTGCTGAAAAAGCTTTCTCATCCAATAAAGCATGGATGAGACATGCTTACGTTTAAAGGTAAAAATGGTTGGGGGGAAAAAAGGAAATATTCGGGGTTTTTTTTCGAAGAGATTTATTATTGCTCGGCAAAATTGGAAATTTTCTAGCATAGAATACTGTACACAGAAATTGACAATACTTATATTCTGACATTTTTTTGCTTCATTAGTTTTGTGTTCAATATTCCCCATCAGACTTGCCAACCTTATTAAAAAAAAAAAAAAAAGGAGCGGTCAAAGCTTCAAGGAAGAAAAGGGGAGATTTTACATGAGGCTTTAATGAACAAAAAACAATGTTTTATCGAGTATTTCTAGTTGAAAATAGACAAATGCAATGTTATAACTTTATAAATAGTTATTATTTTTAAGTTTTTTTATGCTTAATTAGTTATAATCTTACTAAATTTGGGACAAATTCTATTAATTTTCACTCAAAAATGATCAGTTTTTGTAACTTTACTTGTATGTTAATTTGCCTGGCATGGACCATTTAACATTGCGCGCGTGAGATTGGCAAAAAATTTAAAAGACATCGATAATCTGGCATCATTTTTGCCGTCAAATATGGCAAGAAACCGCTAAATGTCACCAAGCCTGGCGATGTTTTAAGATAAACCAGTAATTAGTATCTTATAATGACGGACAACCGAGGATGGAATAAAAAGCGGGAGAAATAAATGGGTAATTCCATGTAAATGTCAACCTAGACATGATATTTTCATCTTCCAATATATATATTGGGTGATACATCATTTTAAAGATAATTTTTCAAATTTAAGAATTTAACTTTAGTTCTCAGAAAATATTACTCCAAACCCCTAAAAAGTGGCTGTAAAGATAACATAAGCAGTTTATCAAAACATTGCATATTTTTCTAACTTTCTATATTCATATATAGTTTAAAAAACTGCAAATAATAATAAAGTTTTTTTTATTTTTGAAGCATGGTTTATTTTTTTTCGCAGCAATGTAAAAATATATGTATATATTTTTTTTGTTTTAGCATAAAATTAATACTACAAAGTTAATAAGTATTCTTTGTAGTCTGATTTACTTGTTATGTTAGTCACAAAAACATAAATTAATTCAGTTATTCCCTTCTGGAAATAATATTTTTTATATTTTTTCCCCACATCTCTTCTATGTTATGGGTACAGTTAAATTGATAAGATTGTTCATAAAGAACTTCCTTTTTTTAGTTGTAGGATTTGTGACTAACATAACATGACTGTTAAAAAAAATACTTACATTTTAAGTAAGCAAATTTATTTTAGAAACAAATAAATTTATTGAACTTCTTATTTAGCAGAAATTAGTGTGATCATATATACTGCAGTAATTTATCTCCAAAACAGTTCCTTTAATAGTAAACTTAGATTCCCGGCGCAAGTAAGACTCGGCATATGAAGTCAACATCTTCAATGAAGCCGGCCACCTTGTCTAGTGGTCAGAGCAGTCTCCCACGGATGGAGTGGTCCCGCATTCGAGTCCCAGCTTGGGCATAGATGTGCTTTCTTTCTCCTATCCTTGTCCTTTCTTTGTGTGAATGTGTTGTTGTGAAAGGTTGCCTACCCTATAAACTGGTACCAAGGGCATGCGTGTACTGTGGAAGTCGGACTTCACACCAAATTACAGTACAGTTGGAAAAGTGAAGCAACGCCCCCCAAATTGCCAGCCTCGCTGGCACAGGACGAAAAAAATCTTCAATGAAAGAATTTTAAATGACTTTACAGCAATGCGTGGGATTGCTGTGAAATCAGTTTTCCTACGAACAAATGGAGCTGCTGCTCACTCAAAAACAGATATGACCCTAACTGCCTCCAGCATCTACAGTTGACTGGACTACTGGAGTTTTACAAAATTGGATCATGGAAAGTGTCCACATGATAGAGTAGGTGCCATTCATTGCATAGCACAACATGTTGAGCAGAATTTGACATGAGCAAGCTTTGGTAATTTATGCAAAGGAGTTTTTTCAGGAATTAAAAAAACAAGAATTGAAGATAAATTGCCTGTTTGAGAGAGAAAGTGAGATGATTGAAAAGAAAGTTAGACGTGTTCTTTGAAAATGGGAAATAAGTAGAGGTTTTCGGTAATAATGATGTGTTGTAAATGCCGAGAAATTTAAAATTTGTTTATTGAAAAATACAGGGAATGATATTCCAAACGAAGAAGTTGAAAAAAAGAAATGCGGAAGACAAAGCTGCTGAGGATTTCGAAGTAGATTCTTCCGAACTGTTCCGAGATGCAAAAACTAAGACAGTGGGTAATTTTATTGTGGTGGTATTTACCTCTTGTAAATCTAAACAGAGATATGTTAGGCAGGTTTTAAACATGAATGCCAATGATTATAAAGTTCTCTTACTGAGAAAAAGCTCTGAAGCAACCTCTGTGTTTCCCACAAATGAGGACAAATTTTGGATTGAAAGAACTCAAATTTCGACAATTTTGTCACAACCATCTGTAAATTACAGCAGACATTATTGCTTCAATTACAAAATTGAACTGGAAATTTTGTTTACAAGTAAACATGTGTGTTAATCTTCAATAAAATCTTCTTTGCATTCTAATATTTGTATTAATATTACCTGTAATACATATCAAGTTAAATGTGTGCATGTTATATTAGTCATGTTATGTTAGTCACAGGTGAGTTTTATTAAAATATTACTTTTGTAATATTATTTAAAATATACGTCAAACTTACATTTAATAATGTAAAAATAACCTTTCACATACATACTATCAGAAGGGAAAAATATAGTTTCGTTTTGGACAATTGTGTCGATGAATTTTATACAAAATTTTGAGGGTTGTAAATCTGTTATGTTAGTCACATTGATCAAAATGTTCTCTAACTGTAAAAAATGAAAGTAATAATTTTTTTTTAATATTCTTAAACAACTCATCTATGCAGACAAGAATGACACCCTGTTTTGGGTATTGTGATAAAAATAAGGCTAGAACACAGAAAATAATGTTAAAAAATTGTTCTGACTGTTAGGTTAGTCACAATGGAATTACCTAAATAGCCCAGTGGTTGGGTAGTTGAATTCGGAAGTAATTGGTGGAAAGCTGGAAATTTTTTTAATCTATTCCTTATGGGTCTGTAATGAATATCCTAAGTTTTCCCCCTCCTACTAAGTGAGCTTTCGCCACAGCGTCCAAAATAGTGCCAAAAAACACCTGTTTTTTCATTTATACCATAATATCTCGAAAAGTATTCGCAAAAAAGCTATACATGCATAAAGTAAATTTGTAGAACATAAAATTTTAAACAAAATGAATACCTACAATATATACTTTTGTTAAATATTACGCTCACAGCTTAGTTTCAAAGTTCGGCGTAAAATCGCCAATCGCGCGTTTCAACCCTTTCCCGCTCCCGCAGTACCTTTCCCACTCCCACTGTCCCTCCCCGAACTCCCCCGGGAATAGAAGACCGTAATACTAAAAATGCAGTGGTGTTTTTCGCCCTGTGGAACTAGCTACACAGCTATGAGATCACCAAGTTGACATACTACATGCTACTGAAAACAATTTGTCACAATTCATCACAATGTAACTAAAAAATAAAAAAAAAAATTCAATCTTTATACAGAACTTAATTATTTTTTAAAAGAAAGCGCAAAAGCACTTACATTTTATTTCCAAGAATTATTAACTGGAGAAAATGATTGACTTTAAGTGACTCAATTTGAATTGGAAAATTATGTTCGAATTTTTTAAAAAATCTGGTTTGCTTTTTTTGAAAGTAAATCACTTTTTTTTTTTAATTTCAGCAATTCATACAATGTTCTACTAAATGCTCTGAGACATAGTATTATATGAGATGCAGTTAAGAAAGTCCGAGTGTCACAAATTTAATATTTTATAGACATGCATATATTGAAAACAAAAGATTAGTATTAACTTTAAAAATATTGCATCACTACAAGAAGAATTACAAATTTCAATGATCTTGACTTTAAAAAAGTTATTATATTCCTATTTACAGAGTAAAATACCGAGTATAGAAAAGTACAAAAAGTAAATACATGTATAAACTGGAAGTAATTGTCGAAACATCGCTGAAAAGCTTTAAAAAATCATTCACATAAACCAAAATAGGAAATTCATAAAAATTGCTGTAACCGCAAGAAGTGCAAGAATCGTTACCAAAAGTACATGCATTATAAAATAATACTCGGTTCTAACTCGTACATTTTTTTTTCTTTCGTTCAGCAGTATTCATTAAAAAATGATAATCTTTTTAACAAATGATATGTGAAAAATAAAAATGCAGACTCTTTTAAATGTATATTCAACTTTTGCATTTTAGTGAATGCGAAATGAAACATTAAACAAATTTACACACAGTAAATAATAACTTGAAAAGTACTACTCATGCGATTATAAAAAATATATTCAGTTGTGAAAGCTTGAAGTAGAAAGAGCAACATCACACATTTAAATTAGCTCTTATTAATTCTGTTTAATAGAGAAAGACCTCAAGTATAAAACTTTCAAACAATATGTACACGTGGGGCACCTGAAATGATACGCCGAGCATTACTGAAATGTTGGAAAACATGTGAAATTGTAACAATGTTGAGATGGTGATAGGAAACAATAACATTAATTTTCTCACTTAATTTGGCATATTTTATAAGTCAAATAAATGGTTAAATTCGCTTATTTTTTATGAATGCTGAAACTGTTGCATAAGTCAAATTCATTTGCTCATTGTCACTTATTCTCTTAAATCTGAAAATTTAAGCTACGAGGAACATGATGCGAAGAAATACCTGTACTGGTATTTCAACTATCTTAATAACACGCAAAATGGCTAAAGAGGCAATAAGCGCCTCCAAAGCTGCATAAAGCATTTTTAGCAAAACTTTTTTTTTCCTGAGGCTGAAGTGATTCTTGATGAACTAGGAAAGAACCCTCTCTGAGTTAATGGGAAGAAATTTTTGGAACGTCATAAGCCTGTGTTCTATACGAGATGCATTTGCTGCAAGCTAAAAATGAAATTGATTACCGGAAGTGGCCGATCTATTTCAATATTTCCATTTCTAAAAATGATAATTCACTTGACTAGCCTTCCACCCCAGATTTTCTGTGGTTTCAGCGTTAACGGTCAAATCCGCTGTTAATTTAGGATTAGTTCCTGATTATTCACTACAATATTTTGAATTATATATTGCAGTAAGAAACTCCATTAGTATTTTATTTCTTACTTGCATATTCCAATCATTTTTTAAGACCAAATTAGATTTATATGTTCAGTTTCTTTTAATTTGATCTCAGATGCAAGAATCTTAATTAAATTTATTTCAGTTATTGTATTACATGCCGAATTAAAGATGTCTTTTAAAAAAGCTTTTTAGTATGCTAGCTCGCAGCAATGACAGATCATTTTGAACATTAAGAATTTTGAAAAAATTCTCGTTAAATTCTTCTTCGAGAAAGGTTAAATGGTGTGGCTCTTATATATATTTGAGAAACATTGATAAAACAGCGAAGAATTTATGTAAAATTAAAACAAAGGTAATTGTAGATATGTTGCTCATTTTTTTCTTTAATCCCCACTTTATTTTTTTTCATTTTAACGTCATTGTGTTTATACAAATCATTATTATTAAGTTAAGTATATAAATATTTAAGTACCACTCGTGAAAAGGGGTGTTATGGAAGGAAGGGAGAGAGGTAGGGTGTGAAACTGTTTAGTTGAGAGCGTGGTGGGAAAGGTATTGTGGGAGCGGGAAAGGAGTTGAAACGCGCGTTTTCAGTACATGCATGCCCTTAAAATATTGAATTTGTGACACTTTATGCTTGGACTTTCTTAACTGCTTCTCATATAATACTATGTCTCAGAGCATTTAGTAGAGCATTTAATATTATACATTAAGGATTATATGAATTGCTGAAATTAAAAAAAAAGTGATTTACTTTCAAAAAAAGCAAACCAGATTTTTTAAAAAATTCGAACATAATTTTCCAATTCAAATTGAGTCACTTAAAGTCAATCATTTTCTCCAGTTAATAATTCTTGGAAATAAAATGTAAGTGTTTTTGCGCTTTCTTTTAAAAAATAAATTCAGTTCTGTATAAAGATTGAATTTTTTTTTTTTTTTTTTTTTTTAGTTACATTGTGATGAATTGTGACAAATTGTTTTCAGTAGCATGTAGTATGTCAACTTGGTGATCTCATAGCTGTGTAGCTAGTTCCACAGGGCGAAAAACACCACTGCATTTTTAGTATTACGGTCTTCTATTCCCGGGGGAGTTCGGGGAGGGACAGTGGGAGTGGGAAAGGTACTGCGGGAGCGGGAAAGGGTTGAAACGCGCGATTGGCGATTTTATGCCGAACTTTGAAACTAAGCTGTGAGCGTAATATTTAACAAAATATATTGTAGGTATATATTGTAGGTATTCATTTTGTTTAAAATTTTATGTTCTACAAATTTACTTTATGCATGTATAGCTTTTTTGCGAATACTTTTCGAGATATTGTGGTATAAATGAAAAAACAGGTGTTTTTTGGCACTATTTTGGACGCTGTGGCGAAAGCTCACTTAGTAGGAGGGGGAAAACTTAGGATATTCATTACAGACCCATAAGGAATAGATTAAAAAAATTTCCAGCTTTCCACCAATTACTTCCGAATTCGATTTTTTTTGACTACCCAACCACCGTCCTAAAACACTCAAACGTACAATCGGAAGAATGAAGCAAAAAACGGGAGTCTGATGTAAAGGGCAGAGTTGGCAGGTCTGCCATGTGTAAACAGTAGCTGGGATAAATGCAGGAAGCTGTAAGAATTTCAAAGAAGCAGTTTTTACAAGAGTTATAGGCAGATCAGATACATACCATTTTTTGATTTTGGTGAAATCTATAAAGGAGATCCTTCTAAAGATTTCAAAAAACAGATTTTTTCTTTCCTTCCAAAAAAGTTTTTGGGGACCAGTATAAATTCATAAAGTAGGGTTTGACGCAAAAGTTTTTACAAATCAATATATATTTTTTTTTAAATAAACTATCTCTGCATTGAACAACAGTCAAAGAAATTCTTGTGATTACAACATATTTATTATACCAATTAAAATATATTGTAAACTTTATGGCTGACCTTCAGTGCAGTCTGGTAGGAGCGGTCAAATTTTGTAGCAGAAAATAAAAGAGTGACATGTTTGAGGCCTCTTTGTTTCATTTATCATGTAACTTGTGTAATAATGTACAGTCGTACCTCCTTTACGTAACACTTCTACTTAAGAAACACCTTTTATGGTCTACGTCCCTAGAATAGGGACTTCCATGAAGGGTGCACGAGACCACGAGTATCTCTCACTTTTAAAAGCATTCTGACGCAAAAAAAAAATTCTGATGTAGGATTTTTCACGTTTGTTAAATTGAACCATTGTTATATCTTGTGGAGTTTTTTTTTTTTTAATTCTATCTCAATTTATGAAAATATTGCCCTGATTTGAATAGAGGGTGAGGTTTTTTCGGCCATTTTTTTCTTTAATGGGAGCCCTTCCTCCGTGTATTTACCTCTCCAAAAATTTTCAAACTGGACCCATGAATGGACCAGCAGTTACAGCAAATAATGCAGGCAATTTTTCGTTATGTTAGCTAAAATTTTGCTTTAGACTGTTATAACTCAAGTTTTGTAGGAGCTAAAAGGTTGTATAATAGATCATTTTATAGATAACTGCAAGCACTTCAGTTGATATGTAACATAACTAGTTTTCAAGAAAATCAAAATTTTCCAACATTTTAAATTTTAATGATTCAAAAATTTTCAAGCTTAGGTCTTTTGAAAATTTGGAATAGAAATGTATGGTTTTATTTTATAAATATTTTCAATGTATACCTTCAAACATTTTCAGAGTAGGACCATGAAGAAATCAACAGTTACAGCAGGTAATAAACTGGTTTAGCAAAAATTGCAATAAAGTGACTGACATTATTTGCTGTAACTGCCCCCCCCCCCATATGTAACTTGTTTTTTAATTCTACTCTCATCTGCAGCATCTCAGTCACTAACCATTGAGCAGTTGAAGAAGCATAAATAGAGGCTAAAATTTAGCATCCGTAGAGCTGCCATTCAAAAATTTTAACTAAGAGGACAGGTCTTGGGACAGGATAGTCCCATCCCTGGCAACACAGAGAACAACAACCTGAATCCCTCAGTCCAATTTGATGTTAATAGATAATTGTGTCCTTGCAAATAAGTGAAAGGAAGCCACTCCAATAGACAAAGTCTAGGGATTTTATAATTTTTACTGAGGAGGATATTCTATTTTCCATTTACGTCAGCATCATTACATTAAACAATTCTGTTGATTTTCAATTCATTAAAAACTATCCTTTTAATATACAGCAGAAATAAAGGCAGTTTTACGAGAGATTCAGTCTTAGCAAGCTTATCTGCCTGCTCATTATCAAAAGTAGCACAATGACCAGAAATTAATTGGAGAGCTGTGCTTTCTTTAGTTTTCTTCAGTTCAAGAAGTTTCTTTCTACAGGAAGGGACACAGGCATTTCCTAATTTCAATAGGCTTGAATTTATAAGTGACACATAACTACTTGCTAATTGATAATGAACACAATATTTGCTAATTTAATTTTTTCAAAATACACATCAAATTAAAGTGCACGCAATTTTCTTTAAAATGAGCTGTTATACAAGTCTGTATCTCTCATAGAACTTCAGTTACAAATTTTAGCAAAAATTTGCAAAACAAATTCAAACATTATTTTGTTTACTGTAACTGCTGATCCATTCATGATCCCACTCTGAAAATTTCTCGATGCATTTATTTAAGTACATTAAAAGATTTTAAATGTCACTATCAAAAAACTTTCAATTTAGAAAGTAAAATTCAAATTACATGCTAAAGTGTGTGTGACTGTCTTTAAAATGAGCTATTATACAACGCTGTAGCTTTCATAGAACTTGGGTTATAACATTTAAAAGCACTGCTGGCAAGTGAAAAAAAGTGATTTTTGATTTATTTCAAAAATTAATTACTCAACAATTGTCAATGATAGATTTTTTAACATTATATATAAATCTAAGGTGTCAAAAGCTAAGATTTTTGAAAGGTATCAAAAGCAGAGATAATCGAGGTTTCTTTTTTTTTTTTTTTCTGCGCATTTCAAATGAAATGAACCAAGCCTAAGATTTTTGAAAAATAAAAAATAGTTCAAAATGGTTTTAAACACTTAAGTTCAAAAAATAAAGTGTCCTACAAAATTTAGAGCACTTTTCAACATTATATTAAAATTAACAAATAATTTACAATTGCAACATAAAAAGTTATAATCAAGGAAACTATCTTTAGAAAAATACTTGCCCATCTTTTCCTAACAAAAATACAGCTGGTATGCTACAGTTTCTCTTTGTATTATCATCAATCATGTCAATAAACTGGTCATCATTGGATGTATCACTATCGCAAATCACAACTGCTAATACTCCAGAATGCTCAGCTTGAACACATTTGCTTAGGAAGGAGCAACCTCTACAAATATTTCAACTATTATCATCACAAGAAATTTTGGGGAAGTAATACATCTTATTTGTTACACAATAAGAGAATCATCAATAAAGAAGGCATGGGCATAAATAGAAAGAAATAAAATATATTGCAACAGATGAACTGATTAAAAGATAAAGATTTTTAGCTATCATAAATAGTAAATGATTTTAGAAGACACTCAAATATATTATTAGCAGCAATTTCAGCAGTTTCTTTTTATGCAATGCCACATAAATCCTCCCTACTACCCATAGTCCCTCACTAGTGAATGATTCAAGCCTGCACATTGGGAAGAATCAGTTTTATCAATAACTGAACATTTTGCCCACTACCACGGAAGAATTGATACATGGAATAAGTTGGTATTAATGTACCTAAGCATCATCTGCTGTAAAAATTGTCTTGGTGCTCTATAAATGAATCTAGAAAACAAAATACTAGTATTTTACGTAAATCATATAATAATTCAATTCATTAAATTTATCAGCGGTTCTCTTAAAACTTCTCAAAATATAATGTTAATAAAAATATTTGTCTGGTTCATTTTGTCAAAAATTTGCTTTTGTCTTTCTACCTTGTTAATTTATTACCGTATTTTCAGGTAGATAAGCCGCACCACCGTATACGATGCAAAGTTCCAGAGAAAAAAAGTGTTTCATCAGATACACTGCATCGGCATATAAGCCGCATAAAACGTAATTAGTTAAAAAAAAATTGTTTTCCTATAGGGTGAGTTCTGGTAAGTGCGTCCACAGGGTAAGTGCGTCCACTGGGAATTATATGAACACTGTCCTGAAATGGCTTCTGCAACACATTGACAATGTTAGATAACTGTCTAATGATAATTTCAATAGGTAGAATTCAGGCCTGGATTCAATAGACGAAACACAATCAGAGATAACTTAAATGTCTTCAAACAAACTCTTAAGTAAAGATTGAGAAGGTTTTGTTTCAGTTTCTCTTGTAGTCATACCAAGCAATTGAAGTCAAGAAATGCAAGTTGCTTCTTTTGAGTAATAGCTACTAATAACATACATGGGGTGTTTTGCTCAAATATTCTAACTAAAATTTGTTTATATGACGGTACGCACTTTCCCTTTCCTTAAAGTAAGGTGGGGGTAAGTGCGTACCATTATGATGGGGCAAGTGCGTACCACTACTATCATGAGGCATATGCGTACTATTATGCGGAGCAAGTGCGTACCATTATGACGAGGCAAGTGTGTACCATTACGTGGAAAATCCGACTCTCGTAATCCACCTTTAATTTTGCTTATAACTCTTTTATAAACCGATTATAAATCCGACGTCATTTCCATCAAGTATTTATATTAACATTGAATGCGGCATAAGATTTCAATTTTATTCATTACCTCTGAAATATATTGGCTTTTAGATATCAGTTGGTAAATTTTTCGTTGAAAATGGCGATCATAAGCTATACTTAATTTAAACCAGAATGACAAATGAAGCAATGAAATTAAGTGAAACACTAAATAAGGAACCAACTGATTCAAAAAACGAAGGTGGAGTAATGAATAAATTATATTTAAGAAAATTAAAGAACACCTTGTGAAAAACTATTTGAATGTATAAGAAAAAAAAAAGTACAAGTATCACATTATGATCAATTATTTTCTTTTTTTTTTTTTTGCTCTTTATTTTGTGTTTTTTCTTACTGCTGCTGATTCTAATAAGAAAAATATTTTAAAACCGCATTTATTCAAAAAAAAAAGGAAAAAAACGAATTGTTCACTCAGGTCACCTAACGATCTACCATACAAATAGAATTAAAGAAAATCACAGGGGTACGCACTTACAACAAAGCTATTGAACGCACATGTCTCATCTTACATTTAAGAAGGGGTAAGTGCAAACCCTGGCTTAAACACAGACTGATTAATGTATTAAACCAAAATAAACTATGTAGACTATGAGTGATTATTACTAAATAAAAACAACTTACATTTGCTCACATGGTCTTATTAAATGGACAGAGGAAGAATCACAGACACAACTCTCTCAATCTTCAAATCACAGTTGTTCGCAAGACACGTGGGATATCACTGATTGCGTTTCATCCATGCAAGCAAGTGCTGATCTCTAGTATTAGGAATTATCCCAAGGCAACTAGCTAACATATTTAATCTGTGCCAGAAGTTTTTTCCTGCTCAAATTCACATAACTTAAGTTGGACGCACTTACCCCGCTAGGTAGGGAAAGTGCGTACCTTAGAATAGGTGTCAGAAACTAGGTTACAAAACCTATGCTTGTGGTTTATTTGACATATTATATGCTTGAAAATCTTAGTAAAGGGTCTGGAAAGAAAACTTAAAAAAAATTGTGAGTGTAAAAGATTTTTCAACAGAGCAGCATCCCTGAGAACATGAACTTTAAAAAAAAGAGTACGCACTTACCAGAACTCACCCTATATTTTATGCTTTTCATGATCAATTTTTATACAAAGTGTATGTGGTGGGCGTACTTCTTGTTTCTAATGGGAAACATATTTAAAACTTTCATTCGAAATATTTTACATCTAGAACAAAGACTCAAATAATCATTTAATATTAAATTCATTAAATAATGCATGTTCAGCTAGCAACTTCAATTTAAACTGCATGCAACACATGTATTTTTGTTAAATAAATTAAAATTTTGAAAGGAAAAACATACT
Organism: Uloborus plumipes; assembly: GCA_038373865.1. NCBI lineage: Eukaryota > Metazoa > Arthropoda > Arachnida > Araneae > Uloboridae > Uloborus > Uloborus plumipes. Next base: position 21,009 of record JAXGGA010007629.1, read on the forward strand.
ATAGACCAGGGATTACCAAAGTGGGTGCTGCATGGACAAGCGAGGGGTGTCGTGAATGTCTTTGATAAAATAGAGATACACAGAGGAGCCATGAGAAATTTTTAATTTTTCAAAGGCAAATTTAAAAAGTTAGGGATACTATATACAAAATTAACAGCTGAAAGTGAAACTGCAAAGACTAATTTTTGGAAAATCTTATTAAAGACTAATTAACATGTAACATAATTTTAAAAATATATTGATTAATATTGTTAGTTTGATATTTTTCTGCATTTCTTTTGTTTAAGTACATATTATTTATTAATACATGGAATAAATTTTATAAACCTAGTTATTGCTTGATTTTTAGTAAGACTATCACCATGCAAACATTTTCAAGATGATTAGGCAATGAACTCCCGTACAGAATCTTTTTCTTGTTGTATTTTTTAATTTTCACAAAGTCATAACAATATTCATTAAAAAAGTGAATTCCAAGAAAACTAATCTAATTTGTTTCTCAAAGCAGTCAGATCTGAGGAATAAATTTAAGTATCTAAATTGCTGTTAAAAATGTACATGTCCCTAAAAACAAAATACACAGTAAACATATTATAAATATAACAGTTTGTAAAACATATTCAAACAAAATTAAAATACAATAAAATAAAATTTTGTGTAAATAAAAAATTTAATTTAAGAATAATGATAAATTTGGTGAAAGAAGCTTTTAAAAGAAAGCGAGGTTTAGTGGGGAAAAAATTGGTTTCCTTATTTTTTAACAAAACTTGTAAATAGTGGCCACTTAAAAAAAAAATATTTTTGTACTTATTCATCAAGAGTTTAAATAGCAGAAGACGGAGAAACTAAGCTTCCATGGAAAGAGAAATCTCTCGCCTGATTATTTAAAGCAGTGGCTGCCAACCTAGGGCTGATTGCCCACAAAGGAGCAATTTGGCTCTCAGAGGGGGCAATAAATACTTGAGGGGCGGTACTGAAAAAAATAACCAATAAACAGCCAGCAAACATTGAAATTGAAAATGTATTTGAAACTGATTATTCAGAGTTAAGAAAATGAATTACAAGTTTAAAAAAATAATAATAAAATAAAATAAAATCTAGGAGCTTTCTCCTCAAACCTCGGTTGAACTTTACAGAAGTATTTTGTCTCTTATCGATAAGTTTATGGATTGTCGAATTTTCTATCATTTTTTTTTTTTTTAATTCAAGTGTTAATGTTTTAAATTCCAGCAAGTTCCAATTTAAAAAAGAAAAAAATTCATAAAATATACACTTCTGTTTTTAAAAAGTATATCAACAATCTTAGTGAAGTAGTTCCATACCTAGTAGCTCGTTTTGGAAACGAAAGGAGGAGGGGGGGAGCGATAAAAAGGTGCTTTTATTTCTTACGATTGAAATAATGTTTTTTTTTTTTTTAAGTTTTGGAATGATTGAATAAAATTGCTTTATTAGATACTTTACTTTGAATTAAAATTCAGCATTTATATTTTCAGTTTTAATCCATGTACACAAGCATCAAATTATGGATTTTCCAAAAAAAGGGGGGGGGATGATAGGTGTCGGTTAACCTCTAAATGTGGAAATGGGCTAAGAAAGGTTGGGAACCAGATTTAAAGCACCATATTCACTCTATCTAAGAGCATGCGAAATGATCATATAATATCACGATAGCGTAAATAAAAATAGCAACTATAGCTTCTTGATATCCTTTAAGTTATGTCTCTTTTACCAAGGAAAAGACCTTGAATGCCGCTCTCCCCTCAAAGCATCAGAACCAAGAATGCAAAATACTGCTAGAAACGCTATGATGATGCAGGATTTTTGAGGCCAGTAAGGTACCAACTTCTTTGGACAATCCTACATCAACCTCTGTGATTTTCACACAAAACGCACGGCTAACCCTGTATCCGCTGGGCAGGAGAATGGGTTAACAAACACATTAACAAACATTTTAGCGTCACACCCTGTGCATTGAACCTTCCTGGTATAAGCACCTTGGATAAAAGGACTTATGTAAGGGCTGACACACAAAATAACTTGACAAATTAATGACATTCTTGTTTCTTAATTTTAAATTGTTATTTATGCGAGTATGAAATTATTTTTATGTATATAAATTTAATTCTAATATTTTAGAGATCTGGGTCAATGAGGGATGGATAAATCATGTTCCACTGTGTTTATTTAAATGCATATTGATAGAGATAAGGAGTCCTGACAAATCAATTTGATAAAAAGAATAACAATAAAAAGAGAGAAAGATGATTATAAAGCACAGAATTATTTAAATAAGAAAAAGACTAACTATAAAGATGCTCTTTGTGACAGCTAAAATATTTGTTGTATAGTTCATGTCATAAGTTTTGAAAGTGACAGATTAGCATAGGACTTAATCTGAGTATAAGAAAATTAAAAGTATTGCGCAGAATTAAGTGCATAACTTACCCTCTATCTATTAGTGCTACATTATTTCTAAGTTCTAATCTATTGATAAGTGCACTGCATCCATGAGATGGTTCAGCTAAAACTAAGCCAACATTGTTCAGACTTTTATTCTAAAACAAAATCATATAAAATAAATAAAAAAAATAAACATATTACTCAAATTTAAAAGAAACATGATTACAAACATAGTAAGAGGCTGTCCATAAATGATGTTGCATGTCACGCTATATTACCATAAACAAATTGCTTTAAAAATGTATAATATCATGACGTTCATGCAAATGTTTCTGGAAACATGAATTGTTTTGCCGATGATGTCAAACTTATGAGGGTTGTAGAAAATGACGAACAAATAAATCAGCTGCAACAGGATTTGGATCATATTACTAAATGGGCAGACAAGTGGGGTATGGCAGTTAATGTTGGGAAATGTCAAGTGCTGCATTTCGGTCATGGAAATAAGCATACAAGCTATTATTTAAAGGGTTCAGTCATTAGTAGGGCAGATAATGTTATGGATCTAGGTGTCTTAATAAATCAGGATTTCAAGTCTAGTCAACAGTGCAGCATAGCTAGTAACAAAGCCAATAGGATGCTTGGGTTTATTAATAGATCTATTTCAAACAAATCTAAGAAGGTTCTTCTGCCTCTATATAGAAGTTTGGTAAGACCTCATTTGGAGTATGCTGTTCAGTTTTGGTCTCCTTATCTGAAGAAAGACATTAATTTATTGGAAAGGGTACAAAGAAGGGCTACAAGGTTAGTAAATGGGTTTTCTAATTTAGACTATGATTCCAGACTTAGAATGCTTAATATGTATAGTCTTGAGCGAAGGAGAGCCAGAGGGGACATGATTCAGTTATTTAAATTTATTAAAATGAATGATGTTACGGGGCTAGATTTTCGCACGGAAAGCAGGACAAGGGGTCATTGTTTTAAGCTGTTTAAATCTCAGGCTAATCTTGAAATTCGAAAAAATTACTATTTTAGCAGGGTAGTGGGAACTTGGAACAGCTTACCGGAAGAGGCGGTAAAGAGCAATGGAGTAGATGGCTTTAAGAGGGCCATTGATCTTCATTGGGGTCTTTAATTTGACTAGGACCAGCCAAGTTGGGCCCAGAGCCTGCTGCTGGTCGCCACATTTGTATTTGTATTTGTTACCTCCCCTCCCCTCCTCTTTTATCACAAACTTACTATTTTTTGAATATCCCCTTCTCCCCTCAAAATGCGATATCATTTGTCAACATGGCCTAAAAACTTTTTCACAAAACTATAATACTGTTACAACTTAGCTTAAAACTTCTATAAATACAAGATTTCTTCTGATTGTAACAACACAAAATTTTTAACAAAATATAGAAACATACATTAACATCCATGTGCCACAAGCCATATGCAAGGCTATTACAATGAAACCTGATGCTTAAAAATAAATTTCAAAACCATATTTTTTTAGCAATGAAGGCATGCAGAGAGACCAAGAGTCTGTTGATGTATGTCATATCTACTCATAGTATTCTGAATTACATCACTTACATGAAAATGTGGGAAAATGAGTGGTAGGGAGAGTAGAGCATGTTGGAATATTTTTTACTTTTTGATCAGTAACTTAAATGATTATTGATATTGGTTCACCAACTTAGGATTTCCTTTTTGTACAAATGTTGGTTTAAATTTTAAACCAAATATATTTTTAACCTGTTCAAAACCAGCTGAAAAAGAGAGATGCACTTTAAACGGCCTGCACGCTCTGCATATAAACCTAAGCACGAGACAGGATGACTTTTGAAGTGAAGCCTAATTCATTCACAAATTCATGAAAAAAAACTATTGCACCAATCAAATGCATCTTGCGTGACAATCACATAGTACACTATTCTAAGCAAGAAGAGATAAGGCAAGAAGCATATTAAAACACTGTTTCAACATACCCATGTTAAAGTGTTTCGACATACCCATACTAGTACTAGAGAGTATTTGTTATTTTAAGCTTAACAAACGAAAACGTAGTAATGAAAAAGGGGTGAAATCTACAAAATTCATAAGACAAAAATTTTACAAGTAGAAAGGAGATATGTCCCACATTTTGTACTTAATTAAAGCTAAAGGATAGAATGCAGCACTCTATCGACCAGAAAAAATAAAGCATTTATTGCATAAAGTTTTCAAAAGCAGAAAATATCAACAAATACAATAAACATGATTAGTTTTTAAGTAGGGGAATTAGGGCAAAGTGAAATAGTTAAGATAACATGCCAGTTTCAAAATGAATAAATTGGATATTTGTTCTGAAAATTAGTGTACATAAAGAAGGAATAATGTATTTTGAAATACAACTATCGCTGAAATATTTTTTTTCAATTTTGGCAGTTACTTTGCGCCTTTAAAAAAAGGTGGAAATTTTTCATCTCAAAAAACTATGGGACAAAGTGAAAAATACTATATTTTGTAATGAAACATTTTCTATTTGATGAGTTACAGTAATTTGCAGCAAATGAATGTATAAATTAATGAAAAAATGAATTATTAATGAAAAAATAAAAGAATAAATAAATAAACAAATAAATGAATTAATAATTATATGAGAAAAAGAAATAAGCGAATGAAATAGAGAATGAATAACAAAACAAATGAATGAATGAATAAAAAGGTGAATCAATTAGTAAAGTAATGTGAATAAATTAAAAACTAAAGAAATGCGTAAGTGATTTAGTAAATGAATACATAAGCAAACAAAATTAATTTTTTCACTTTACACCATTGACCTTGCCCCACCCACACTTGATAAATTGCATTAAACATCTAAAATCTAAAAATGCCTAATATAAATTAAATAAAGACTGCAATGGACATCCATAGATCTCAATTAATAGTTGAAATGATAAATATAAAATTTTAGAATTTTGTAATAGCAAAAAACATTTTTGAAAAACCACGAATATTACAATAAAGGTATCAAATTTTGAAAATTACTTGTATAATTTTTATCGTTCATCTTTGGAACTACTTGTTTTTTGACAGGAATCAACCACATGTCTAGGAACTTAGTAAAAATGTTGCTAAACAGTTGGCACTGTAAACTGAAAAATATCTTGCCATTTCACTTTGCCCCACATTCCCCTATATATATATATATATATATATATATATATATATATATATAATAAAACAAATAAAAAATAATAATAATGAAATAGAAAATGGCACATTAGGAGAAGTGAAAGGATAAAGATTGAATCCAGAGCTCATCAGCCGTGGGGGATTCAAGAGTGGTCGAAAGACCAAAAAATTTAAAAATAAACTATAGAGAGGATGTTTTAGTTCAAAATATGCAGTCTACAGATCTTCATTGGGCAAAAAAGCACCAATGTGAGCCTGCAAACCGCACATTAGAACAAAAACCTAAAACTAAAAGCAGGGGTTTCGCCTCGACCGATTAGGAATAAAATTCCCAAAAACCGGGTATTTTGTTTTATTATATACTTGGCTTTGTAGTTTAGCTGCTTTGCGCATCTATGAGCTTTTGGTGTGGTCTCTTCGTTTTTTCTTCTTACAATTCTGTTATTTTATATATATATATATATATATATATATATAAGGCATGTGCCGTCAATGAATGCTAAGGGTAGGCAGATGTCAAGATTTGTGGAAAAATATATATCATGAAAAACGCATGAAATGTAAAAAGGAATAAAATAATGTAAATAAGAAAGATGTTTACTTATTATACAAATTATATACATATATGCAGGAATATTCGCCTGCATATATGTATATAATTTATAAACTATCTCATAACCATGTTGGATTCAGTTTCAACTTAATCCTGCGAAAAAGCGGGATAAAAAAACACAAAACATTTGAAAATTACTATATTTCATGAAAAAGAAAACACGAAATGGATATAGGGTCATTCCACGTCAAGTGATCCAAAATCTGAGAAAAATTTTACCTTACATTTTTGTATTTCTTTCACATTTGGCTCATCATATGTACCCCTTGAGGTAATTAAAAGTCTCAATTTTTAGATTTTTATCTCTATTATTTTTTTCATAAACCCTCGTTTTTCCATAGATAAGGGAACATAAAAGGGACCATAACTCGGCACCAAATATAGATAGAACGATTTGGTAAATGGCATTTTAAAGTACGTTAGTTGCCGCTTAATTTGATATGCAACATGACTAATTTGATAAAAATTTTCTTTTTCAAAAAATGAAATTTAAATTTCAAATTTAAATTTCTCAAAAAACATATAATGAATTTTTTTCAAAAAATTCTCAAAAATTTTTGTGTATTTTATCTATGTTTGTACAAATTTTTAGATTGGGATCTCAATGGGATCATATTTTTTTGAATTTTTGAATAAAACTGTATAGGAAAAAAATGATATTTTTTAGATTCTATTTATTTAAATACTAAGTTGTCTGGCTTGTGATGGTCTAAAAAGTAGTAAATAAACATGAATATGTTTAAAGTGAGCTGGCATGAGCTTATAGATTTGTCAGGTTCATCCCCCCCTCCCTCCCCCGCACAACCACTCTTTTTTTTTCAAAACTGTTCAAAATGTTTTTAAAAAAACTCTGATACAAAATGAATAGTAAACTTATTTAAAGTTGGGAAATGGGTTCCCTTATAACTAGACGAAGTATCCCCTTCCCCACCCAAATATACCATTCACACTATACTAAAATGACGTCCAACCTCGGGATTGAATTAAGGATTACTTTCACCCTAGGTATATCTATTGTTTTTCAGACGAAATGTTTCTTTTCGATCCGAACTTCAAAGTGTACTTCCATTCAATATCTGAAATTTAACTTTATGATTCATTTCATCTCCTACCCCAGCACCAATCTTCAATTTTGAAGGGAGGAAATAAATGGGTCGCCCCAAGATCATAGCAAACAGCAAAATAGCACTGTTTCTCCTTGTTCTCATCGTTTTTTCTTTTCTTTTCGCACAAAACTGAAAATAAATCAAAATATCAGATCATAGGTCTGTGTCCCCATAACTATCTTCCCACATTATCTAGTGTGCAGCTGTTATTTAATTTTTTAATTGTTTGTGTTCTTTTTCATTTTGTTGTAAAGGAAAGTAATGCAGCAAGATATATCTATATACATATATTAAACAAACACTGCTTTTTTGATCATAACTCTCCCATGTTGTTCAACTTCTGTACAGATTGCTCCTCCCCTTTTCCTACCTTCCGCTCCAAACTATTATTTTTTATCATCCCGTCTAACCCCATTTCAAAGCCTTAGTCTCTACTGATGTCTGGTAGTGTTTCAGTTTGTTCTGTTTGTTACTCTTTCCTATTAGCTCATGAGCTTTGTCCAATAAGAGAAAGGAAAGGCAGTGATGGGGACTCACATATAACCTGATACTTTGATTTCTTTTCAGTTTTGTGTGAAAATAATGGGAAAACATTATGAGAACAAGGGGAAACAGTGCTATTTTGCTGTTTGCTATGATCTTGGGCGAACCGTTTCTTTTCTTCCTCCAAAATTGAAGATTGGTGCTGGGGGAGGGGATGAAATGAATCATAAGTTTAAATTCAGATATTGAATGGAAGTACACTTTGTGAAGGTCGGATTGAAAAAAGAAACACTTCGTCTGAAAAACAATATATACCTAGGGGAAAATAATCCTCAAATCAATCCCCAGGTGAGACGTCATATTAGTGTAGCGTTAATGGTATATTTGGGTGGGGGAAGGGTTTTACTTTGCCTTGTTATAAGGAAACCCATTTACCAACTTTAAATAAGTTTACTATTCATTTTGTATCAAAGAGTTTTTTTAACATTTTGAACAGTTTTGAATTAAAAAAGAGTGGTTGTGCGGGGGAGGAAGGGGTGAGGGGGTGAACCTGACAAATCTATAAGCTCATGCCAGCTCACTTTAAACATATTCATGTTTGTTTACTACGTTTTAGACCATCACAAGCAAGATAACTTAGTATTTAAATAAATAGAATCTAAAAAATATCATTTTTTTCCTATACAGTTTTATTCAAAAATTCAAAAAATATGATCCCATTGAGATCCCAATCTAAAAATTTGTACAAACATAGATAAAATACACAAAAATTTTTGAGAATTTTTTGAAAAAAATTCATTATATGTTTTTCGAGAAATTTAAATTTGAAATTTAAATTTCATTTTTTGAAAAAGAAAATTTTTATCAAATTAGTCATGTTGCATATCAGATTAAGCGGCAACTAACGTACTTTAAAATGCCATTGACCAAATTGTTCTATCTGTATTTGATGCTGAGTTATGGTCCCTTTTATGTTCCCTTATCCATGGAAAAACGAGGGTTTTTCCAAAGTTCAAAGTTTCATAAATCAAAAAATAATAGAGATAAAAATCTAAAAATTGAGACTTTTGATTACCTCAAGGGGTACAATTGATGAGCCAAATTTGAAAGAAATACAAAAATGTAAGGTAAAAAACGTTGGATCACTTGACATGGAATGACCCTATAGCAAACTGCAAGTATTCAACAGTACTGTACGAAAGAAGGCGTCAAGACGTCTAGACCGTAGAAAAGTCACAGACTCCACAGGCATGGTTCTACGCATGAAGCAGTCAAGTTTCGGCGGAGAACAGAAGAAACCTCAAAGGCACTTTTCGGACAGCCTTTCGTTTCCGCTTTTCGAACATTAGGGGAGAAAAATGTGGGGCACGTGCACTTCCTGAGACGATGCATGGTCATAGATACAGTGGTTGAAAAGCAGCGGCAGTCGATGCTTTTTTAAGGAAGAAAAATGAAAATTTCTGTGTTTTTTCTACTAAATTCGCTGTTTCATGCCTTTATATTTTCTAATCAGCGAATTATATGTCATTTAATAAAATTAAAAAATTGTATGTTTTCTTCATTGGTAGGCACTAGAGATGAGACGGGCTCGGCCCGAGCCCGAACCCGAGCCCGAGACGGACTCGGGCCCTTTAAATTCAAGCAGCTTTCGGACTCGGGCGGGCTCGGGCTCGATCTCATATTAAGATAGTCAGTTTTTATACAAATACAACGTTCGCGGAATAAAATATTGGGATACTTAAAGAGCGTAAGAACAGTTTTTCTTACTGGCAGAACTGGCTTTGTTCAGGAAGAGTTTCAGAGAAATGACATCTATCACCTTAACTCCCACTCCCACACATCGTTTCTCAGCTTCCGCATATCGGAAAGCAAGCGATCTGCTGGGCTGGGGTGCCAACCCTGGGTGTAAATGGTCAGTAGAAAGTGGTAGAAAGTGGGGACAAATGACGCAAACCCCCGTGGTGCTTGAAAGGCCATTAAGAGACAGAAGTTATAAAACGTTTTTCTCTGATTGAAGGTTGACTGTTGACAAAATTCCTACGAAACTGGAAGGAGTGTTGTAAATAGTCATGGGGGGGGGGGGAATTATAATATATTAATACACTTATAATATATTTGCGATTGCTGTTTCGATATACCATATGGCAGTGCATCCCAAGTGGAAATTAAAAATATATATTGATGTTTGATGCACTCGGGCTCGGGCCGGGTCGGGCTCAAAACAAGACAATATCACTCGGGCTCGGGCGGGCTCGGATTAAAAATTGGCGGGCTCGGGCCTTCAAAAGTGAGCCCGAACTCATCTCTAGTAGGCACTGCCTACCTTGCCTACCCAGACGGCACGTCTCTGATATATATATATATATATATATATATATATTAACAAAAACAAAGTAGTTGAAAAATCATATAGAAAAAGAAAAATAACCTTCACCACACAGTTCCGTCTTATCAGTAGCACATTGAAGAAGCCATAGGTTTGTAGTGTGGGGTGTTGGGTGAGAGTTCTTGTTTGTGTGTTTCTTGTAATTTCTTGTCGTTCAGTCTTATTTGAGTTTTTATTGATTTTATTTTTTTTTTAATTGTGTTCTCTCGTGTTTTTGCTTAAATGACTCGGACTTCTAGTGACCTTATGCTTGTCTGTGAGATGTCGAGGGCTAAAAGTTTCATATTTTTTAGGCGTTTTGCCTGCAACTGGCTAGAAACATCTCACTTCACTTTTCCCTACCCTAGGGGAGTCCCCCTGATGAAGGCCCCAGGGTCTTTTGGGAATTTTCTCATTTTTTCAACAAATTTTTCGCAAAGTTTTATGCTTCTAATTTAAAAAAATATATATATATATTTATGTATGTATATATCTAATATATAAAATTCTCGTGTCACAGTTTTCGTTGCCATACTCCTCGGAAACGGCTTGACCGATTTTGATGAAATTTTTTGTGCTTATCCAGTATCTATGAGAATCGGCCAACATCTATTTTTCATTCCCCTAAATGTTAGGGGTAGTCCACCCCTAATTTTTTTTTTGTTCGCACATAACATCTGATCTACAGAACCAATTTGGACGATTTTTTTTTAATCGATAGGAGATGATGTAACTTAGGTACCATGTACTCATATGACGATATTTGTTCACTAGAAAAAAGTTATGATCGAAAAACTAACATTTCATGTCATTTAAAACAATATGTGTTATCGTAAATCCTAACTTCAATGGGCGACCCAATGGTCAAGTGGTTATGCGCGTCAGGTTGAAGTTCCTGATGGAATGAGATCGAATCCAGGCCCGCAAGAATTTTTTCGAACAGCTGCATGCTTTTTTTTTTTTTTTTTTGAATGAGTTTAATGATTGTAACGTCCTTATGCAGGTACATCCCCTCATGGGGATCTACCCCATATTTTTTTATAGTACAAAATGACAGTTTTGGTCGGATCTTTGTTAAAATTGGCAATGGGGTCCTTCGATGCTGTAGAATTTTCTTATGGACGTTTGCGCCATTTTTGGGGGCTTTGAATCGATTGTGGCAATAAATGGTTTTTGATTTGCGGCACTTATATTATTTTTTCAAAAATTATATACACTATCAATTATATTATGTTAATTTTTGTACCTTTATAAAACTCTGTATTTTATACCTTGCATTTACGTCAAATTCAAGTTAAAATTAAAAGTCAACAATTCTGAAGAAGATAAATATATGTTAAAAATTAAAGTAACTATTTTTTGTGATTTTCATATAGGTTGTGACCAAAAAACATCATTACAAACAAATAAAATGTATCAAACACCATGAGTGTTGAGTTATTAGGCAAAATCTGCTGTGTAAAGTTTTTTTTCACTGCGAGAGGGGGGGGTATGAACGACCATTAAAGTGACACAAATTTTTAAAAAATAAAGGTTGGATCTCCAATTATCTTGCTTCGTAATTTGAACCCGCCCCGGCTGTGCAACGGTACGCGATTAGTCATTCAAAAATTAATGAAAAACGTGATCGAAGCCAGGATTTTAAATTGATCCCAAGGTCAAACGATGTCTGTTTGTGGCTTAGATTTGAGAACACCATGTTTTTCACACGGACAATTATACGTGGCATGCTCTCGAGTGGGTAAACCATACAGTTTGTTCGTGTTAGCTAAAGATGGACTAACAAAAAATATTGTTCACGCTATAGCATTAAGAGATTGATATTGTTTAATAGTGTTACTGTCGTAATTGTTTAATTAATGATATATAATTTTAAGGAATAAATTATAATAACTTAAAAATAATGTTTGCCTTTTGTTATTTTTATATTCCCTCATCGTTCACAGCGCTCCATGCTTATTTCACGCATATACCACATTCTTACATACATACAATATACACATTCTATCATACATACATACATACTTACTATAAGTAAGCTATTTTTTGTCTACACTAGAAATTACAAGGAAATTATTTATATGGCAAAACAACGTTTGCCGGGTCAACTAGTGTATATATATATATATATATATATATATATATATATATATATATATATATATATATATATATATATATATATATATATATATATATATATATGATCATATATATATACATATGATCATATATATATACATATATATGATCATAAAATACAAATTAAATAATTTAAAGGGGGGAAAAAATCTCAAGTTCTCAGATTTAACTCATTTACTGATAATTTATTACTTTCTAGCGTATCTTATTATGCCTCACTTTTTGTTAAGATGGAAATTTGCCAAAAAGACTAAAAACTTTCACTCTTGAATGAAAATGAAGAAGATTATGCCACAAGAGAAGCATATTTCATATAAAATAAGTGTGATGCTTGATAGAAGAATAAAATTCAGAACTAAAAAAAATTTTTCATTTTTAGTACACACTATGATTTGAGTGTTTTGCTGTTTCAAATAAAAGAAGTGTAATAAATCTAACAGACTGTATAATAGCTGCTGCACAACAGCAGCAATGAGATTGCCTGCCAGCTTGAAACAAAGATGGAACACATAGAAATACAACATATTTAATACTTAGAAACAAACTGGCATGGCTGTAAAAATTAGAACTTTTTTAAAGAGTTCATTGCTTGGTATTGAAAAAGCAAGAAAAGAAAAAGTATTGTTTTCTTTCTCAAGTAGCTATATGTATAAGTGTCAATGTATAGCTATATGTAAGTGTCAACTTACAGCTATAGTTACATTGTGAGTTTTAAAAAAATTACGAAATTTGCAAGAACTTATGTAATTTTATACTTTGTTTACACACTATATAAAGCATGAAATGGTGCAAAAACCATGAAACAGATGAAAGGTACTAATATAATATGGTAAATTACAGCAAGTTGATATAAAAAGCAACATAGAAAGGTTTCATGAAATTTCATTCATAGTTTAAAGCATGATTGAAATTGAGATAACTAAATCAAGACAGTAGAAAAAATGATCATAGGTTGTGAAACATTCTTTGTAGAAATGCCCACTCCCTAACACAATACAAAACACAGCACTCAAGTCAGGCAAAAAACAAACTACAACTATAAAGAATGAATGTAAATTTAAAGCTCAAATTTCAAAGCTTCTATTTATTCATTATTTGACTTTTGTATTCTTACAAAAATGCATTAAAGTAGAATTAGTGTTATTATATTAGATTTTTGAACAATGTAACAGTTTATGTAATGATTTTGTTACACACACAAACATATTAAAGATGGTATGAGGTGCAATCAGGCCCGTGCTGGCCCACCGGAACACCGGGGCGTATCCCGGTGCGCCCTCCTTTACAGCGCCCCTTTCCTTTTCTTTTTAATTCAGCAAGTGAACATTTTTATAAAAATCGCGCAGATAACTAGTTTATCATAAAACCAGTTTGAAAGAAAATAACCTCAACTAATAAAAATATAAATATGTCCCACAAAAAATGAACATTAGCAATCGATCAATGAGGTACAAAAGCTTGCACATGCACGCAGCAAAAAGACCTACGATAAGTACTGTCAGCTCAAAAGAAAGGGTAGAAAACTTGGGAGCTTCGGGGAGCAAAGCAGTAAGTTACCCTCAATGCAGTTGCGTAAATAGCACCCCCGTAGTCCCGACTGGGCGGGAGGGGGCGCATGAGGTTTGAGGACACACGATCCAGGAAAATAGACCTATGATCTATTTTTTTATAGCAGTGGCGTAGGAACTTTGTAAAAACAAGGGGAGCCCGGAGCAATGCTGGATCAAGGCACTATCTTGGTGTGTAGGGGGGGGGGCAAAGGACATTTTTTCACATATTCATACCAGCTCAATTATGAAGTCACAAATGTTCAAATAAACATTTTTTATGAATAAAATTAATTTAATAAACATTACTAATTTCTCTTTCATCAGGACGACGATAAGTTTAAGTACTCTTTTACATTTTTAATATGAATTTAGTTTTAGTTGCCATTCAATTTACTATGCCAAAAGAAGTTTTAAATTTTCTCTCCCGGAAAAATTCCGAGTGGTACATTTTTAAAAAAATGACTAAATAATTTTTAGTGACTTCAGAGGATCGAAATATTTTGAAATAGAAGTCTCAAAAGCGGATTGTATCCAAGATTTGGTTACTGTTGAGGAAGGAACTGGGGCAGCAAAATCATCCCTGGCAATTTTTTGAAATTGTAGCCTTTAATAACGTACTTTTTGATGATTTTTGATCACATTTTTGAAAACAGGATTGAGGTAAAAAATGTGCTATAAAAACTTGTACTGAGGAAATTTTACCGGGGGAGCTGAGCCGGTCTGAAAAATTCTAGGGGGAGCCAGAGCTCCACCAGCTCCCCCGGTTCCTACGCCCCTGTTTTATAGTTTATTAAGGGGTGGGGGACGAAGTTACAAATCTTGCAGGAGAGGGGCGCACCTAAGTCTATGTACGCTACTGCCTCTATTAGGGATGCACCAATTAATCGGCAGTACCGATTAATCGGCCATAATCAGTCACTTTGCCGATTAATAATAATCGGCAAAATCGGGCCCATTAATCGGTCGAAGAAATATTTTTGAAATATTATTCTTTAAAGTATACTTTCACTAAGAAACAAGGAAAAAATAATTTTATATACAGTAATAATAATCCTCATAGTTGATATAAGTGTTTTAATAAATTAATTTTCCTACTTTGAATAAATATACACATATACAATGTTGCAACATTTTTCATGTGGCAATAGTTTTTTCCTTAGCACAGCGCTTTTAGATAACATAACCTCTAATTTTTGCAAAGAATAAAAGTCTTGAAATATATTGCTACTAATTATTAAAAATTTTAAATTAAAAGTATTCCTAAATTGGCATGCTCATCGCAGACCCTCCCTTTTTTGTTTGAATTTTTATGTATAATTAACATAATTAACAATGAGTTAACGTAACATTATTGACAATAATATGAAAATTGGTTCTAAGAAATTAGATGAAATATTGAAATTATTTTGTGAAAATTAGGAAAGTGGAAAAAAAAATCTTCTCTCAGAAATAAATTACTTTCATTTTTAAACTCGTAATTGTATAAGAGAGAAAACACAGTGATGTTAAAATTGTTAGTATTAAAAACAATCATCCTTATCATTAATCGGCTCAGCCGATTAATCGGTAATCGGCCAATTTGCTTATCGGTGCATCCCTAGCCTCTATGTTTCATCTGCTAATGTTAACACAAGTTCATTATGTGCTAAAAGACCATCCCCATTCCTCTGGCTTCCTCTTGTCGTATTTTGAGATATCTAGCAGCAGACCGGATTTTTAAAAATGTTCTAGGGAAAATATAAAAAGGGGAAAAGGACAGTGGTTGGTTATGCAAATAGTTTTGAAAGCTTTTATGGCAGAAATGGGTTAGCTAAAGTGGCGTCCCAGTCAGCTAGTTCCCAAGTGATGACGTCTCCAGGGGCGCCCCAATTGAGAAGTCACGGAAGGTCGCTGCAATCGCTCGAAAACATTACTTATTCGACAAATTTTGTCTGACTGCTCGGCGAATTTGAACCCATAATTGTAATACTGCAATTTTAAAATGCCCGAATGCCTCTTTTCATCAGATGTACTTATGTGCGCATCATACCGTATTTTATCATTCGGCAACATTTGAGTTCTTATTCGGCAAACTCATAATTCCCGCTCTCCCAGCAATCTCCCGCACCCCCGGTTGGGCGGGAGGGGGGCCGGCGCATGATGTTTGACGGCACACGATTTAGGAAACTCGCCCTATGATTTATTTTTTAGTTTAATAAGGAGGTGTGGTCGAATTGTCTGAAAATTTTCGAAATTAAAGCTCGAAAAGCGCTATTTCAGACCCATGTGTTTTCACATATAATTATGTTGCTGCATAAAAGGAGGGGGGGGAGTATGAACCCTTATTGCCCCATCCTTGACAACGTCACAGCCCAGGGCCGTACCCAGATGGGAGCTGAAGGGGTCCGCCCCCCCCCTCCCGAAACCCGAAATGTTTTGTGATGTCAAACAGAGAAAAATTCTCTTTTTTTTTAATTTCAAATGGCAAAAAAAAAAAAAAAAAATGAAGTTTTTCTTCTTAATTTTGTAACTATTTGTTCACTGAAGTTTTTCTACTATTTTTTAAAAAAAGGTTGATAATTCAAATTCTCTTTAACTGTAAAACATACTTGAAAACAAGACTCTTATTAGCACTTCCTGCTCTCTTTCCCAAATTAATGCAAGCTACTTGACAGTATAAAACTTACACCACTCCAAATTCTACCCCACTACAGGTCGAGGCCCTAACTTCCGATTAGGCTGAGATTGCTTCTTGGCAACCCTTATTATTCAATTAAGATGGTATTTTGTTGGTCCTCATTTTTAAGCATCTGTAACCCTCGAGGGATTTTAATAGCTAAGCATGGCTCCGATCAAAAGAACACACAAAAATGGATACGTTCACAGACCCTCCGCTTTATTGGGGGTCCCTTAATCCTGGAAAAATTATATTTCAAAAAAGTGTTTTATACAAATGCCTGAAAATATTTTGTTAAATGTAGCTGTAAACCTTGAATTTTAAAGTTTCTGTCACAAATGGGGGAGGGGGGGATATCAAGTTGCCCGGAATTCAGCTCCTTGATTTAAAAAAAAAGGGATTCTCCTGCGAAATGCAAAAATCATGTTCCAGCATTTTTCTAGCACGTTTCCCAAATTAATTTTATAAATTTATTAAATATCAAATTTAGTATTTTGAAAGTTCCTCTGTAACTGCTTCCTTTATTAATATGTTAAGCACGAGAAAAAATATTAAACTTATTCTTTTTCGTTTTCAGCGGTACTTCTGATTGAAAAAGAAATTGTCGTTTGAAGAAATATTTTTTAATATCTATTTTTAACTTAAAACAGGTGTGTCTTTCAAAGTTTTAACAATTTCGTAAGACTGTCCGATCAACTATCCAAACGTTAGAGACAGGAAAGTGCAAATGAAATACTTTAAATAACTGAACCTGTCTCTTTCAAAATCATTAAATACCTTTTTTAAACTCCTTAAAAAGTGCTTCAGTTGTATTTCTTATTAAAAAACAAACTATGAATTAACTGAATTGCCATAATATTACTCTCTCATTTTTTTTAAAATCTTTACAACACTATTTCTTTCAACGAATTTTGTATGTTTTATACTATTTGTTTATTTTATATTATTAAATGCTGTGTCTGTCGGCGAATCGGGAATTGATCTAAAACTATTATGTAAACATACTGAAAACCGATGTAAGCGAGTGATGATACGTTAACCTTTCTGCTCTCTCGTTCTTCCTGTCTGTCGATTAATGTCAACCGTTTGTTAAACTACAAAGGAAATAAAAAATTTGATTGATCTTACTTTGCAAAGGAATGCGGAAAATTTATAAGGTTTTTGTTTGTTCATTTTTTAAGTCCCAATTGCCCCATATAAGGCCTCAAAATGCAGAATTTTAAACTTTTTTTACAAAATTTCCCTGGGGGAGCAACCCCCGGACCCCCTAAAATTACGAAGATTCTACCCTACTTAAAAGAATTCATTGATCTTTCTCTTAATACCCCTACTCCAATAAAAGTCAGTTCCCCCCCCCCCCCAAAAAATTAACAAGGAAAAAAAAAAACACTGCACACACACAAGACACGATATGTGTGTGGGGGGGGGGGGACCAGCAAGAAAAAAGACTTATAATACACACAAAATGTTTGTGTGTTTGGGCGATGTGCAAACTGGACCCTCCCGAAATTTTTTCTATATACGGTCTCGCCACAGCCCCTCAGTATGGAGGCGCCCTTTTCATCTTCTGTCCACCGCCCTCCAAAGACACCCAGCACGGGCCTGGGTGCAATTTGGCAGAAGTGCCTAATAATGAAGCTTCGGTAACTGCGCAGTGCACATATTGAACTTTTTAGTATTGGATGCATAATAAATGCATACAATATGATACTATGCTCTTTTTTTTAATATTCTTAGTGTGACGCAACATTTTTAGCTTACTGTCTCATTTTTTAATTTATTTCACTAATTAATGAATTTACTTTTGTTTTGTACTGGTAGTACAAGAAAAGCAGATATATTTAAATGTTCATTGTAAGTAACATGAAGCATTATTTGTAATAAGGAAAACATGTCCTTCAGTTAAGTAGATGTTTATAGTAGAAACCAATTGAGATATGATTAAATATTAAATTAAAAAATAATTTAATTAGAAACTATAGCTATGATTTACATTACATCTTAGTATTATAATGGATACCTAAATTTTAAAACTAAGTTTGAAAGAGGGGCGTGGTTCAAGGAGCAGGTTTCAAAAGGATGCAAACTATTTGAGTTTTATTAGAAATAGTAATAGAGAGGCAAATGGAGAGTCGTCATTTAAACAATTTTGATTCAAGAAATTGCAAGGGGTTGAATAAAAACAAGTTGGGCATGCTTAAGGTTTTTAATACCAATACTCGCATTATTAAAAACAAGAGCGAAGAAATGTGAAAAGTATAATTATAAATGAGAAGTTGGATGTTAGTGGAGTTACCGAGACATGGGCTACCAAAAATGATGATGATTTATTGTGTATTGTTGGTATAACTTGTTTAGACAAGAAAGAGTAGGTAAAAGAGGTGGTGGGGTTTTATTTTATGTTAGGGATAATTTAACTTGCAATGAATTGGCAATAAATGACAAACCTAATGATACTGACATAGTTTGGCTAGAACTGATGAGCAGCAAGGGCAAAAAATTACGTTTGGGTAACATTTATTGGCCACATAATCTAAACCAGGGTCAAGATGAACAAATGTATTGTATTATTAGAGACATGTCAAGTAAGGGACCGGTAATCATAATAGGGAATTTCAATTTTCCGAGCATTGATTGGAATAATTCTTACCCTTATAATAGTAGAGAATTGGAATTTCTGAAACCAATTTGTGATTGTTTTTTTTGATCCAGTTGTTTCTCGGGGAACACAGCAGGATGCTGTTTTGGAGCTTATTTTCCCCAATGCTGAAGGTTCTGTTCAGGCATTATGTGTAGGGGAGCATATTGGGGATAGTGACCACAACAGTATTAGGTTTGGAATTAAGTTAGATATGGATAAGACAAAAATTTTAGGTTTGTGCCTAATTTCAGAAATACTGACTTTGTCGCACTCAGGCAGAGTTTGAAAGCAGTTTTTTCATCAAGATCTGCAGTGGACAGAGTTTAAGGAAAAACTAGACAAACAGTTGGAAATTATGTTCCTTTTAAGAGAAAAGGAGTAAACACTAAAATCTGGCCCATGTGGTTCACTAGGGAAACTAAGGACAATCGAAACTGTAAGCAAGCTGCTTTTCATTGGTTAAAAGAAACTGGTTACAGCGCAGATAGCTACAATATTGTGAGGAAGGCGTAGTTTTAAGTATTTGGTACCGATTCGGAACAGAGAATTGAAAAAAAGGCTAGCAGATACTAATATTGGCAGGAAATCAAATGGGTTTTTTGTTCACGCAAATTCTGGAAAAGTTCGAAATAGTCAAATACTGTTTGATGAGCATGGAAATTTAATTCAGAATGATAGGGATAATGCTAATGTTCTAAATGACCTTTTTTCCAGTATTTTTAATAATAGCTGTATCTGAACAGTTGACACAAGTAAGAAACAAGCTACTATACAGCTTGAGGATTTTGTTTTTCCAGGGAGGACGTATGACTTCATTTGAAAAAAATTAAAACAACTAAAACTTTGGGATCAGATAATATTTATCCAAAAATTCTAGTAGAATCTGTGGAGGAATTAGCAGACATTATTGTTAATATTTTCAATGCTTCGTATAACTCAGGGATAGTGCCAGAGGACTAGAAACTGGCTAACATCACACCGCTCTTCAAGAAAGGGTCTAGAGATAATGTAGGAAATTATAGACCTATGAGTCTGACTTCAGTGGTTTGTAAAATTTTTGAAACATTGATCAAAATTAAGATTATGAATTTCATAGAAAATTGTGGGCCGTTGACTAGTTTGCAGTATGGTTTCAGAAAAGGTAAATTCTGTACCTCAGAACCAGACTAACATACGTCCAAAAATGGCGATTTTCAGTTTATTAGTGCATTCTATGTAGAATCTTATACCACACTGCACCATGATAACGCAATTTTTTAAAACTAATTTCTTTATAAGTTAACCAGTGTTATAAAAGAGTAAGTCCCAACCTTTGTCCAAGCCAGACAAACGTAAGTCCACTTTCTACCAAATGACTCCGAATTATTCTGCCGTGGATAGGTAAAGGGCAGTAGCTGCGAATATTTCGATTTCAATTTTTTTGCATTTTTGAAATCTATGCTACATTAGTTTTATGGTACAAACATCTTTTTTTGGTTTTGGATGAAAAAAAAAGTTTTTTAATCAATGGCAATTAGCAGCAACTTCGTTTTTCGTTCCTTTGGGCAGGTAAACGGCAGTATCTGCATGTCTGCAGGATGAACATAACATGAATCGCTGTGCAAAAACTTGCATCAAGCCGCAAAAACCATTTTTCTTTATAGTTAAACTCAGCGAAAGTAGAGGTGCCCTAATGGGAGGTCACGGGAGGTCATTGGTTGCATTTGAATGTTCCCAAGGGGTGTTTTATTCCTTTTTGGGGTAAATCAGTGTTAATATCAATGCAGACTTAAGTGATATGAATTGGAGCTACCACTTGGCGATATATCGCCAAGCTTTTGGTGGCCAAGTGCTTGTCACCAACTTGGTGACATATCGCCAAATTGGCGGCAAATTTGGAGAAAAAAAATTATTTTATGAGTTTGGGTTCAATTTAGCGCTATTGGCGGTATTTTGCAAAAAATCCACTGAATGAAGCTAAAATCGGCGATATTTAGAAAATGAATCATTGTAAATCATTTTTTGCATTGTTTTGTGGCAAATTAGGGGTGTAAATGTTTGATGTGTTATCTTGCTCACTCCAAGCACTATTTTAACCTTTTGGAACCGGCTGTTTTTTAGAAATTTTTCTTTCGACCCAGGTAGTACGACAGTTGAACCACAGATTTTTTTTCTATTGAAAAGAGAAGGTATAAACAGCTGTACCAGACGTATGAAACCTTGAAAAAATCCCCGACTCCAAAGGATTCGAGTGAAAATCTCAACCTCGTCCTCTAAAAAAAAATAGTTACGGTACAGCATGTGTACCGCCCGGCTCCTAAAGATTAACTAAAGACACAGCCTATATATATATATATATATATATATATATATATATATATATATATATATATATATATATATATATATATATACCTTATATGAACATATACTCTTAAAGATATACGTTATTAGATGCTTATGCACACACTATAGACTATAAACCAGTATATGTAGGTGCTAGTATAACACTAGTGTACCGCCCGGCTCCTAAAGGTTAACACTTAAGGCATCTACTAAGAAATTTACACATAAAAGTGAGTAGTGTGGGGTACATACCAGATTTTTTTTCTTTCAAATAAAGTTTCTCTCCACTAGCAGACGGTATTTTTCACAATTTCATAGATACACGAGCAAAACTTGGCAGACGACAAACAAAAATGCAGCAATGAAATGATTTTATCTACATTGTTTTGTTTTCTTTTAATTACAGTTGCTTCCATACTAACAGACAATAGTTTTGCAGTTTAATACCAAGCTGTTGCATTTTTAATAGTTCTATGAAAAGAATCGTCAGAACAACAAGCATTTCAAGCACTCTTTTTTAGAAAGGGATTTCTTGTTTTGATGCAAGTACAAAGCATTAACTGATTTGTAGTAATTTTAAAAAATCTGGTGTGAACGCTACACTACTTCTTTTTACGTTTAAATTCCATAATAAATGCCTCAAGTGTTGAAATAGTGCATTAGAGTGAGCAAGATAACAATTCAAACATTTACACCCCCAGTTTGTCAAGAATCAATGCAAAATAATGTTTTACAATGATTTATTTTCTAAATATCGCTGATTTTAACATGATTCAGTGAATTTTCTTGCAAAATGTGCCCAATAACGTCAAATTGAATCCAAATTCAAAAAAAAAAATCATTTTTTCGCCAAATTTGTCGCCAACTTGGCGGCAAACACTTGGTGACCAAAAGTTTGGGGATACATCGCCAAGTGGTTGCACCAAATCATATCACTCAATCTGCATTGAAATTAACATTGATTTACCCCAAAAAGGGGTAAAAGACCCCCTTGGGAACATTCAAATGCAACCACAAGAGGAGGTGCACCTCCCCTTGTGACCCCTTAGAGCCTAAATACCAAACTAGAAGCTTCTAAGGCATACAGTTTTTGATTTATGTGACATACACACGCACATACATACATACATACATACAGACGTCTTTGAGAAAACTCGTCCTAATTAAGTCAGGGATGGTCGAAAAGGATTTTTAGGCTGTTGATATGTTGGAAGGTACATATGCACGCGCTGATAGGTCGAAAAAACGAC
The DNA here is from genome assembly GCA_038373865.1 of Uloborus plumipes. NCBI lineage: Eukaryota > Metazoa > Arthropoda > Arachnida > Araneae > Uloboridae > Uloborus > Uloborus plumipes. Next base: position 43,705 of record JAXGGA010007629.1, read on the forward strand.
TCAACATTCATTCAGGGCTGAGCAAAATCAAATTTAAGACTCAAATTTGAGTGAAATTTTTTTCGTGATCACAATACTTTCTTTACTACTTGAAAAGAAGTAACAAGTGCAGTTCTGATATAATGAGCCATTAACTCTTAAACTACATAAATAGGTTGTTAAATTGAACACAAATTAATCAACGAGAAGTATTGCACATCTTTTTTTTTCATGCTATTATAAAACATAACATAATAATCATGTTTATAAAATTATTATTAATAATCATGTTTATAAAATTATTATTAATAATCATGTTTATAAAATTATTATTAATAATCATGTTTATAAAATTATTATTAATAATCATGTTTATAAAATTATTATTAATAATCATGTTTATAAAATAATTATTAATAATGTTTATAAAATTATTATTAATCATCATGTTTATTTCTTAAATTTATAATCATGTTTTGTTTATGTAACTAGACAATGAAATCATTCCTTTCAGTTTTACCAGTGCAGATTTTGGGTTTAACAATTCAGAGTCGAAGGTAAAAAAAATGAAAGAGTCGGAGTGGGACATTTTAACTCAAAGTTTGCAACTCTGCCTGTACTTCAGAGTCAGAAACATATTGGGATTTGCAGGCAGTCATTTTCCCTCCGACTCCGCAGCCCTATATTTCACGCTCTTCGACAAAGTAGAAATAATGTGACTTACATTACTCTGGCCCGGAGGTACGGAACTCTTTTGATGCGAAGTCACAAAAATGCAAGTCCAGTTCTGGTGTAATCAGTCATTTACTATTTAATTATGCAAATAATTGTCTAATTGTGCGAAAATTAACCATTAAGGGCTAAAGTATATATATTTTCTCAATGTTAACAATCATGTTTTGTAGCCTTATTCATATATCAGCTTTGTAACTAGTCAACAAAATAATTTTTCTGCTTTTTTGCTCCTATGCAAAGTGATGAAGATGGACTTACGTTAGTCTGGTTCTGAGGTACAGAATTGTGCGCTACTAATTTATTACATTTCTACTACAAGGTTACCAAGGCTTTAGATAACAAAAAGTGTGTAGATGTTTATATAGATTTTCAAAAAGCTTTGATAATGTGCCGCATGTAGCACTACTTCGTAAATTAGGAGATATAAGAATAGGAGGTAAAAATTCTAGTTTGGGTTAGGAATTGGCTGACAGGAAGGAAACTAAGAGTAGTTATTAGGGTAACCATTCTAAATGGAGTGAGGTTTTAAGTGGGGTTCCCAAGGATCAGATTTAGGTCCCCTTTTGTTTATTTTTTTTATGAATGACGTTTATGAAAATGTTTCTGGAAACAGTAATTGTTTTGCTGATGATGCCAAAGTTATGGGGATTGTAGAAAATGACGAACAAGTAAATCAGCTGCAATGGGATTTGGATCATATTACTAAGTGGGAAGACAAGTGGGGCATGGCAGTTAATGTTGGGAAATGTCAAATGCTGCATTTAGGTCATGCAAATAAGCATACAAGCTATTATTTACAGGGTTCAGTCATTAGTAAGACAGATAATGTTATGGATCTAGGTGTCTTAATAAATCAAGACTTCAAGTTCAGCCAACAGTGCAGCATAGCTAGTAACAAAGCCAATAGGATGCTTGGGTTATTGACGCTAGGGTTAATAACCCTAGCGTCAATAACCGAATTAACACCTTAATCTCAATAACCGGGTACCCACTTCAAATTTCAAGCACGTAGAGCAGAAACCAGCTCTTTTTCGCGACTCCTTTTACTTAAATGGAACAGTTCTTGACACCCTCGTCTCGTGGGGTACAATCGTAGGTACTTTAAAGAAAAACAACCATACATTTCGCCTGAAATGTTATCGCCTACATCTCGATAGACCCAAAGTTCCTTATTCGAGTTCACTAGTGATGTAACCATATGTTCTTATGTACCCAAGCAGAAAAAACTGTGATATTGCTGACAACACTACATCATGACAAAAGCATCTCTAGAGCTGACAAAAAGCCAGAAATAATTTTGTTTTATAACAAAACGAAATCTGGCTCCGACACAATTTACTAGATGCTTATATACGTCTCAGAGGCAAACAAAGAGATGGCCTCTATCTTTTTTCTTCAACGTTGTGGACATTTCAGCTTTAGCTGCCTATATCATTTATAAGACAAATATCAACTTACAAAGTCGTAAAAACCATAATTGTCGTTTATTTTTGCGCCAACTAGGCGAAGAATTGTGCCTTCATACAATTCAGGTCAGATAAACGAATACTCAAGCCATGAGGCGCTTTTCTACAAAATCTGGCGTAGAAAGCTTCTTGAACGACTTCAATACAGTACATGGGGGACCTTCAAGCTCCAGTACTACAATAGCGGGACGTGATTCAAGTGGACGAAAGAAAGTCGTTGGTGCTTGCCAACTTTGCTTCTACTCTCAAAAAGCTTCGCAGAAAAACAAGAAAATTGCGCATAAAGTGTGGCAACCCAAGTTTGTGATCAGCATTTAGTTTCAATTTGACAATGTCAATTATGTGATAAAATGTCATTTGTTTTATTTTCATTGTCAGGCTACTACCGATAATAATAAAAAAATAAAAATGTGTTTTCCTAAGTATTTTTTCGAAAATTATATTTGTCACACTAAAAATTAAAAAAGCAACAAATAAACAAAAAAACATTAATAAGTGTAATAAAAATGAATAATAATAATAATTGTAATATTTGATTACATTTTTCCCAATAATAATCATTAACTTCTAGCAGGAATGCGGAAAAAAGTAACGGGTACCCGGGTACCTGGTTATTGAATAACAGTATAGGAATTTTCAGTGCTGAAAAAAACAACCAAAATATTTTTTTGAAAACACGATTACAACTTTGTTTGGTTCAGATTTGTGCAAATAACGAGGAATAAGAGCCATTTGACCAAGTCTTAATTAGAAATTGTAAAAATTGAGATCAAAGTAGCAAATGGGTACCCGGTTATTGACGCTAGGGTTAATAGATCTATTTCAAACAAATCTAAAAGGGTTCTTCTGCCTCTATATAGAAGTTTGGTAAGACCTCATTTGGAGCATGCTGTTCACTTTTGGTCTCCTTATCTGAAGAAAGATATTAATGTATTAGAAAGGGTACAAAGAAGGGCTACAAGGTTAGTAAACGGATTTTCTAATCTAGACTATGATTCCAGACTTAGAATGCTTAATATGTATAGTCTTGAGCAAAGGAGAACCAGAGGGGACATGATTCAGTTATTTAAATTTATTAAAATGAATGATGTTGCAGGGTTGGATTTTTGCACAGAAAGCAGGACAAGGGGTCATTGTTTTAAGCTGTTTAAACATCAGGCTAACCTGGAAATTCGAAAAAATTACTACTTTAGCAGGGTAGTGGGAACTTGGAACAGTTTACCGGAAGAGGCGGTAAGGAGCAATGGAGTAGATAGCTTTAAGAGGGCCATTGATCTTCATTGGGGTCTTTAATTTGACTAGCACCAGCCCAGCTGGGCCCAGAGCCTGCTGCTGGTCGTCGCATTTGTATTTGGGTCAATCCATGTCAAATCACCCAGGAAAACGGGATTTTGTAACCCATGTCCTCGGATTTTGATAACAGTTGGTGTATTTAATATTTTTATGGTGGTAAGTAACCATATGAATTCTTTTGCCCATATGTGATCTGGTTTTTGTTTTACAGGCAGTCAAACTTTTCAAAATTTGCATTTTCTGTCAACCGCTAAGCCCAATCTGCATGTATACGTATCTCTTCAGTAAATTGTGACGGGTGCAGAAATCTTTCAATATTTCCAAAAATTCTCAGATATGTTGCTGAAAGTATGAGGATTTAATAAAAAAATACTTGAAATTTATATAATATAATTTTGTTTGAATAAAATTTGAATAAACTACGACAAGCATTTTTTTCTTGTGCAAAACATGAGTTTACTTAAGTGGCATTTCACGAAAAGGCGGAGGTCCTATTCAATAATGGAAGCATTCGAAATGAGCCTGAAGGTGTGTTCTATCATTGCAAAGAATAAAATTAGTGGGTTTTTTCGTTTTCTTGTTGCTGTTGCACAATATACACATTTCAGTATCAAAATTTTTGAAAAAAGTTCTAGTCATTTTCCTAACCTAAATTTCACTGAAAAGCAAACATGCCTTCATTTTAAAGTGTATTTACAACCCTATTATGCTACTTAAAAATCATCTTAATCCCTTATTAAGCAGAAAGGATAGTGAGAAATAATTTATGACTCCCAAATTCAGTTGTCAAGTTCAGCAAAATATCAGATGCAGAAAAATATGTGCAAAACATGAATTCACTTTAGTAGCTTTTTATGAAGAGGCGGAGGTCATGTTCAATATTAGAAGCATTCGAAATAAACCTAAAGGTGTGTTCCATCATTGCAAAGAACAGAATTAGTGGCTTTTTTTTTTTTTTGCTATTGCACAATATATCCATTTCAGGACCAACATTTTTGAAAAAAAGTTCTAGTCATTTCCTAACTTAATTTTCAAAATTTTTTGTGTAAAAGAAGCATAGTTCATGCTTTTGTAGCATAAAATCCTATTATATTTATTTTTAATGATTTATAATTGTATTGAATGTGCAAAGAAGAGATAGGCTAGCACAATCTTTGAAGAAAAAATAACAATGAAAAATATGAGTTCTCGAATATTATCGGATTGTTTGTCTTTGAAGTGTTTGTGTGATCCTGTTTTCAGCAAATTTAAGGAAAAAACTGTTTGATATTTTAACGCTTGACCTTCCTTGCATTTCCGACGTCGGACAGTACTTGTTGAAGTCACGTTATCATGAAATATTCGGAATACTTATTTTGTACATATTCAATCTCCTTTTGAAGAGAATAGTAACATCTTCCAGAATCTTATGTTACGGACCGTTTGACGTAGTTTTTTCATCTAACATCTTACCATTTCTTGGTTATAGTAAAGATAATAGTCCTTTTTTAGGTAAAAGATAGTCTTGCTTCAAGTCCAGCATAGTCACTTACTTGAAAATTTTCAATTTTTTTCTTTTAAACTCCAATAGCAAGTGTCGAAAGCTGTATTTGCTCTTAACTGGATGCTGAAATTTCTAGTTTATTTTTATAGAATTATGTCTGTCCGGGGCTCTAGCTTTTTAATTATCTTCTATTATTATTTATCAGCGCAAACCAACCTTCCTGATAAGCGAATCCAATGAAAAACAAACAAACCAAAATAGAAAACCCACTCACATTCTTTATCCCTCTTTTCACTATGACCCATATTTTGATAAAATAAGAAGAGACCTGATACATGCGCAAATGCAAGGAAGGTTGAGTGTTAAAATATCAAACAGTATATTCATTAAATTTGCTGAAAACAGGATCACACAAACACTTCAAAGACAAACAATCAGATAATATTCAGAAACTCACATTTTTAATTATTGTTTTTACTTTAAAGATTGTGCTATCCTATCTCTTATTCGCACATTCAATACAATTTTAATTCATTAAAACTAAATATAATACGTTTTTATGCTACAAAAGCATGCACAATGCTTCTTTTACGCAAAAAAAATTGAAAATTAAGTTAGGAAAATGACTAGAACTTTTTCAAAAATGTTGGTACTGAAATGTGTATATTGTGCAATAGCAACAAGAAAACGAAAAACAGCCACTAATTTTATTCTTTGCAGTGATAGAACACACCTTTAGGTTTATTTCGAATGCTTCTATTATTGAATATGACCTCCGCCTCTTCATAAAAAGCTACTAAAGTAAATTCATGTTTTGCACATCTTTTTTCTACATCTGATATTTTGCTGAACTTAACAACTGAATTTGGGAGTCATAAATTATTTCTCACTTTTCTTTCTGCTTAATAAGGGATTCAGATGATTTTTAAGTAGCATAATAGGGCTGTAAATACACTTAAAAATAAAGGTATGTTTGCTTTTCAGTGAAATTTAGGTTAGGAAAATGACTAGAACTCTTTTTCAAAAATTCTGATACTGAAATGTGTATATTGTGCAACAGCAACAAGAAAACGAAAAAAACCACTAATTTTATTCTTTGCAATGATAGAACACACCTTCAGGCTCATTTCGAATGCTTCCATTATTGAATAGGACCTCCGCCTTTTCGTGAAATGCCACTTAAGTAAACTCATGTTTTGCACAAGAAAAAAATGCTTGTCGTAGTTTATTCAAATTTTATGCAAACAAAATTATATTATATGAATTTCAAGTATTTTTTTATTCAATCCTCATACTTTCAGCAATATATCTGACAATTTTTGGAAATATTGAAAGATTTCTGCACCCGTCACAATTTACTGAAGAGATACGTATACATGCAGATTAGGCTTAGCGGTTGACAGAAAATGCAATTTTTTGAAAAGTTTGACGGCCTGTAAAACAAAAACCAGATCACATATGGGCAAAAGAATTCATATGGTTACTTACCACCATAAAAATATTAAATACACCAAATTTTATCAAAATCCGAGGACATGGGTTACATGACCGGGTGAACTGACGTGGAATGACCCATTTGTATTTGTATAGTCTTGAGCAAAGGAGAATCAGAGGGAACATGATTCAGTTGTTTAAATTTATCAAAATGAATGATGTTACTGGGTTAGATTTTTGCACGGAAAGCAGGACAAGGGGATCTGATTAAAAAAATTTTTTGCAGAAAAAAATTAATATTGGATTCTAAGTCTAAATTGGGTCTAAATGCAAAATAATAAAAAGGGGGAGGTCAAGGAAGTTATTTACCCCCTCCTTAGATTACTCACTTTTAAGCTGTTACAGATTTGATGTTAATATGAGCTACATATTTGAGTTTATGCTTTCAGTCTTCGTTAACATCTCTAAAAATGATATCATTTCCTTGCATTTTTAACATAGAATTAAGATAATTATATTAAAATATTACTACTTATACATTAGCTAAAAAATAAAGTTTCATTATAAAAAAGCATTTCTTGGAAATAAAAATGAGCGAGAAGGTTTTTAGATAAAATAAATTATGACATTACCAAATCCAAGCTAATAAAACATTTGTTTTGTTTTGAAACAACACATAACTTCAACTTTTTCAACATACAACTCTGCTGCTTGCTTTTCATTAATTAGTTGCAGTAAATTTAATTTCTTAATCAGAAATTCAAATTTAGCGTGCTAGTTATTTTCTAGTTATTTAGCGAAGTTATGAGAAATTGAAGCACCAAAATAAATAAATAAATAAATAAAATAATAATAATTAATTAACTTAATTTCTGCAGTGTCAATTTTTCTTATTTTACTAACTTCTATTGTCAGGTCATACAAACCACAAATGAAGCAATTGTACTAAAACTCATTGCTTTTCATTTTTTAAGAACAAAAATATTCAATATATATGGCTAAAACCTATGAGTTTTGCTTTTTATAATTCTGAAACGTGTGAGTTAGTTCGGTAACATATTCGCTGTTTTTCAATGTTACCGCTCTAATTGTTACCGATCTGACAAACTGACAAAGTTTTTTTTTATTTCCAAGTCAATCGCGTTAAATCAAAATCAAACACGTGGTTTTTTCACTTGTAATAAAGGACTATACTTATATATAAAATAATTTTTAAAATAATAAAAACTGCGCATTTTAGCGCGTGTTACCGATCTGATGACTTAAATGACACACATTTTATAAAATCACTCTAAAAATCTTACCTACAATTTTAGATGCAGAAATGCAAATTTTTAATTACGATGCGATAAAACATCCCACCAAGTACTCAGTATCATGTGGTATAGGTGCAGGAAATGATTTTAGGAGCCTAAACATAGATCGGAAGTTATTGTTACCGCTCTGACGGCGGAACTTGGGACACGTTTATTTCGCATCGGCTTCAAAATCAGAAATCCATTAAAACAAAAATGAAGTAAAATATTAACAAAGGGATAAAAATAGAATCATTTTTTGTGCAAGTGCGTTTTTTTTTGGGAAGTTAGAAAGTGCGCATGATCTGTTTGCATGCTAAGCTTTGCTAGTGGGGACACATTTCAGACATTTTGCTCCAGGGGGGCACTTTAAGAATCCAGAAGGGCAAAAAGATAGGCGCGAATCCAGCAGATCACGGAGGGGGGGGGGGCAAAAATAGCCTTAAACTGCATTTCGGGGACTTTTTTTCGATAAATCTGCCCCCTCCCACTAAGTTTGAGATCTAAAATTGTAGTTTTGCCCTCCTCCCACCTCCCTTTCTTATAATGACATCCTCCAAAAACAAAAGCCAGCTGGATTTCGATAAATTTGGCCAACCCTTCCCCTATTTGACAGCTAAAATTTCACTTTGACTTCCTTTTCCGACAGTGACCTCCTCCAAAGCTAGATCCGTAGTTGCCAAGGACGTATTAAAGGGAATGGATGTTGACAACCTCTGTCCCCTCCGAAATAACTTAAAAATTTCTTACTCGCAACAAAAAATTTAATATTTTGAAACATCAATTCGTAAATTTATCTTAATGATTGGCTTACTCCCTCCCTAAATAATTCCCATAGCCACCATTATCATGGGAGAGGCGATAAATGTTTAAAAAACTTAGTTTTTCGCCTGGTAATTTTTCGAAACTGAAACTCCAAAAACTCTTTTGCTCCAAAAACAAAATTTTGTTAGATATTTAAAAACCTTAAAGGGAATTTGGAGGCACTCCCCCAGAAAAATTCTCAACTTACCGCCCTAAACGCACAAATATATAGGATTGTTGATGACGTTCGGTAAGGTATGAAGTTCAAGACACCACCCTCAAAATATTTCGATATTGGAGCTCTAAATACGCACTTGTAGGTCATCTGTGATGATATTTAAGGTAAGGCCCCTATAAATAGGAGGAGGGGGTCACGGACTCTCCCCCAGATTTTTTCTTTTTTTTTTTTGCAAACAAAGGCCTAAAAACACAATTGTTGGTATGTGTGATGAAGTTACAGAAAGGGACAGGTTTTGAAACTCTCTTCAAGAAAATAAGTCCTAAACGCGAAATTGTAAGCTATGTTTGAGGAGATGGGGGAGATAAATGTGGTTTGGTACACTCTTTTGGAACTTTTCCGAAATTGAAGTCCTGAAAAGGAAAATGTAAGCCGTCTCTGATAACTTTAGTGTTCGAGTTCGGAACTCTACCCAGGAAAAGTTTTTGAAATTGAAACATTGAAACACAATTTTAGTGTATTTTGATGGCCTCAGAGAAAAGGATGGATTTAGGACTTTACCTTTTAAAAATTTTGAGATTGAAATCCTGGAATCGCAATAGTAAGTTGTTTTTGGTGGATAAGGGAAGGATAGGGTCCACCGACTTCCCTTTTTCTATACTTTTTCAAAATTGCATTATAAACCACCATCTTTGAGAAAAATTAGAATTTTTAAATTTTTAAAAATTGAAGTCCTAAAAACACATTTTTAGACTCTCTTTTATAACATGAATATTAATGCAATTCAGGACTCTCCCTGGAAGTGTTCTGAAATTGAACCCCCCCCCCCCCCCTTCTCCTTTCAAAACAACCGTAGGCGATTTTTGATGTCAATGGAAAAAGGATAAAAATTCTTTCCCTCTTAAGATACAATTGCAGGCCATCTTTAATTACCCCCCCCCCCCACCCCACACACACACGCAAATACGATATATGTTTTAAAGCTTTCATTTATTTTTATTCTTATTTAATATTTACTTGTTTGTTTATTGATTATTTTCACTTTATTGATTTATTTCTTTTGTTATTATTTTGTGTGTGTGTGTGTGTGTGTGTGTTAGCTCAAACTGAGATTTCCCCCGGGGGGGGGGCAGTTGACTTTCTCCGGAAGGGCAGAAGGTCAACTGCCCCCCCCCCCCCCCCCCGGAGATGCCTGAAAGAAACACTGGACACGTTACCAATCTGATTTTTGATGTATAAAAACAATATTTTCTGAAGAAAAAAATTCTTTTTCTGAAGTTATTAGATGAAATGAAAGCAAAACCTTATCTTCTTTCTGGGGAAAATTATTTTATTAACTAGTTATTGAAATACTAGTGAAAATTCACTTGGGACTCAAATTGGCACTTTTCTAAATATTAGCTCATAACTTGAAGGACAACAACTTATATAATTAAAATTGTGAAATAATCATTCACAACAAGAATTATTATAAGCAGAAGCGGCCGAAACACCTCATGAATTGGTCAGGCCGAAGATTTCGTGATATGGCTGAAGCTTCATTCCATCTCTAACTTACATAGAACAGCAAGATTGTTTGTGGAATTAGAAAAAAGAGTTTACTCACAAAAGGAATACCAAAATCTTGAGCAGGTCTCACTTTAAATGTGTAATGTAATGTTTCAGGTTCAACAATTTCAAAATATAGATCTTCTTTACTGGGTTTATCATCATCAAAAGCTTAAAAAATAAATTAAGATATTACAAATGCAATCATTTTTCTACTATCTTTTATAATAACCAAAATCATTATCTATTGAAATTCTTGATCAATCACTACTCATTAAAAAATAAACTTGTCATACAAAATAAGTACCAATTAATGCAAAATTAATGTTTAGCAGCTATTTCCCTATTATACATCTATTTTGTTGTTTCTTTAACCTTTTACCGCTGCTGGAGAAGTTTCAAATGATGGGCACGGGAGCTCTTAGACAGAGAAAAGAAATTTCGTTACATTTTTAAACAGATTTCGACAGAAGACCAACAATCCACAGAAGTTTTCAGAGAATTTATTCAGAAAATTAATATAAAAGTATGATTTTTTCGAATTTAAACAAATAGTTCATAATGTGCTTGGAATCTTAATAAGAGAAAGATTCACTCTTACTCTTTTGATGAATTGTACATGCAATTTATTAAACTTTTTCTCCCCCCTTAATTACCAGTCATCACGCATTCTCATTGTTACAGTATATAGGATGTCTCAGAAATATTAGGATAATCTTTGCTCTGATTTATAACCAAGATGAAGAAAAAGGGGTGCAATTACAAAATTACCAACTAAGGTGTCCTCCTAATAAACTAAATCAATAATATGCTACACATTTTAAACTGCTTGTTTCTAAAATCTTTTTACTTTCAATCTGAATACTCTAACAGAAAATTAAAAAATAGAAAACTTTTCTGAAGCTCAATCCACTAACTAACAGATACTTTCATTATCTAGCATTTTCTAATATAGTTAATACTTTCTTAGAATTTGAAAAGAAACTCTAAATCTCAAATTGGTGGGGACACAGACCTTGAATTTCAGGTGTACAGACGGAGCCTTTACCCCAGGGCGGATTGAGATTTAACTAAGCTCTAAACTATTGCAGGCCCCTTTTCTATTCTGAAACTTAGATAGCAAAAGACCATTTTTTTACTTTGTGTCTTTTTCACTGATAACAGTCCTCCATGCTTTTTCTTGCTCTTAAATGCTACCGTTGTTTTTAGCCCACTTTCCCATTAAAATAAGAAACAAGCATTAAAAGTCACTTAATGCATTATTAAATTATCTCTAAGTATTAAAAAAAAATGCCAAAAAGGAAAGAAAAAAATAAAATGAATATCAGAAAATGAAATCTGAAAGTAGGGTTTTGAGATGGTGGAAAATGTGAGTCTTTCTGTTTGCCTGTCCCCCCCCCCCCTAATAACTTCAGAATGAGCAGTCGGATTTGAACTAACTTTTTCTTGTTGGAAAGATCTTGGCGAGTACACCTCATTCCTGCATTTGAACATTTGATTTGCGCAATTTTTGGTTAAACTTTTAACCATTCAAACAACCTGTCTTCTGCTTCTAACTTTTGAGTGAACAGTCCAATTTGAACAAAAAATTTTTTGTTCTAAAGATCTTATCGAGGATACTTCATTCCCGTTCTTAAATTTTTTATTGGAACAATTTTTCATTCAACATTGAACCGTTCAAACAATCTGTCCCACATAATAACTTTTGAGTGAACAGTGCGAATTGAATAAAATGTGAGCACTGCTTTATATTACAGTGATTATTATTATAAAGATGTTTGTCAATATTTTATGAAACAAAAAAAGAAAGATTTGAAAATTTTAAATGATTTTATTGTCCTCTATTTTTTGTATGGCATGCAATCCAATCTAAAAAAAATACCTACAAGCACAATATAACACTAAAAAAATATTGCCACATACACTAAATCACTTTTGTCTAAAGCTGATTTCAACAAGCTTATACAACCATCCAGCAATATCCCTCGAAAGTGTGATCTTTTACAAAGCAACCTTTATTAGGAAAGTAGCAAAAATATTTTAAGGGACTTAGTAAAACTGAATGATTAATTATTCAATGCAGAACTTATTTCAAAAGAAAATAATTTCAATTTATTTGCAATAATGCTCAACAATATTAGAGAGGGCATAGCCAAGACGGGGGATTTGGGGATATATCCCTCTAGAAACTCATTTCTCCTTTCTTAAGCAAAGAAAAGATCTAAAACCAAGCATACCCTCTCCAAAAAATTATTCTGGCTAAGCTGCTGATTACGGACTTTGGTACATAGTATAGCGTTCAAATAAGACGTCTAGTTCAAAGTTGTGAGGCAATTGCAATTTCGTTGGCATGATATCCTTACAAAATCAGAGAATAAATTTCCAACAAAATTAAACTGTAAAGAACTATTATTTATATCTTCTACTATATGATCATCTCTAACATACTACTAAATTCAGAATTTTCTGGTTTACTATCCCACACTTATTCTTTGCCTGATTCTATGCACTATGGACTATATGTGATTAAATGATCTCTAATCTCAAAAAATAACTAAAAATTTAATGCAAACTTGAACAATCAAACATTGTGAGAAAAATAATTTTCAATTTAAAAGTCAATTTACTTAGATATATATTCCATGACAGTACGCCATAGTTCATGCCGTGCAAGATAATGTAACTGAGGATTAACAAAATAAACCTATTGAAATTATCATTAATTTTCCCATATGTAAAACTGGCACTCTTGCACCATGTATTGCAATCTCTCAGCATTACGCAATTTTTAACCCAGAACAATGTGAAACTAAAAATAATTACTTTATTGTTCGAAAACAATTAAAACTACACGAAAATTTAAAACTAATAACATTCCGATACTTAGGCCAGGCTCAATTCCCCGCAAATAAGACAAACCGTTGCCGACGAGTAAACAAAAATTCTACAAAAGCTAAGTAAACAGCACGAATCTTCACACCTATTCAAGAGTTTGGCAAAGTTTCTTAATCGCCAATGGACTTAAACGGTTGCAACCTTTGGCAAGACATCCGTTTTGAAGTCGTTTTGGCGAGACTTTCCTCAATATATTTGAGCGTTTGCTAAACCCTACGCAGCGACATGACGTAATGTGCTCAACATAAACAATGGAATCTATTCACATGACGTCATTGCGGGTTTTGACCGCCCGCTGAGAGGAGTGTAGCTCACGAAAATCTGGTTCTCCGGCGTCTATGGACCCTATTCACGGTGTGGCAACGGTCCTTTAACTTTTCGTTTGCGGCTTGCGGGTATTTACATCCAGTTTCCAGTGTTAGTAGTGCTAAATAAATTAGTTTATTTAATAATAACTGGCCTTTAAAAAATATAATGAACATGCGTAGGGTCTATATTGGCTTAGGATTACTGGAAAATCTTGAGAAAAGTGATGGAGAAGGAAAACAATCTGACTTTTTACATATTTTCCTATCATGAGCTAACAGACTTTAAATCAGTAAAATACACACATTAAGAGAATATTTCGGTCCAAATAAATCATTATTCATTCTGTTTTATCATTCGTAAGTAAAAACTTCCAAAAGACTTATTTTTTGAATAGAAATAAGAGTTTTTACGCTGCAAAGATACGCGTGCTAATAGACGCCTTACCAGGAAAGTACTCGACTTAAGTAATAATAAAAAAAAAAGTTAAAAATGGTACCATTCGAAAGAGCATACTGAAACATGTTTTTGACCCAAAGATCAAGTGCCCTCGTCCCCTCATTTCCGAGATAAGGGGTCTTAAAGTCGGCCTAAAAGTAGCCAAATTTGAAGACTTGGCAAGAAAATGAAGATACGTCCCGATTCTCCCTTCCGCTGCTTGCTTAGCATCGAATCGTTTCCGTGTTTGGTCATTTACAAAGAAAGTAAAAGATGTTTTACGTTAACTACGTGTATGAGCTAAAATAAAGAATGCTGGTCAAGACTATGATGTGGAAAGCAGAGTGCTTTATCCAGAGGAGCGCAAACATTACAAAGAAGTTAAAGCTTTATCTTTTTACGCATGATAACAATACATTTTAAAATTTTAGTTATTTAAAGTTTTTTACTGAACTAAATTATCTGTGTTAATTATTATACGTTAAAATGTATTGCACGTGTTTCTTAATAAATAATTCAGGATAATTAAATAAGTATGATGAGCAGCTAATATGAGCTCATGTACAAAAAATGAAATAAATAGTCTTTGAGGTAGAAATTATATTGTCATGAATTATGATATCAGTTCTCATTTCAAAAAAAAAAAATCGATACAAGAAGTTTCACTAACTGCTCACTCTTAGCAAAAACATTTATTTTTTTAAATTGAAATCGAGAAAAAATAATTAGAAATTTTAAAAAGAAAACGAATAGTAAATGTCAATAGCTGCAAAATTATATCCATGTCGGAAATTACATCAAGGGTAGAGGGAAATAGTTATTTCTATTCTTAAAATATACTAATAGAGTCGACATTCATTGTAAAAACCCATGCCGTTCAAACAAAATTGGTCACTGTAGCGAAGGTCTCTGTAACGTAAATGTACAACATATTGCATGTTAATTGCGTACTGTTTAAAAACACTAGAATAATTTTTACTAGTTCTGCTTTATGTTCAACGGGTAGGAAAAGACTAACAAAATTGTAAATCAATGCAAGTTGTAGCTTATTTTTCTGTAAAAGTAGAAAATAGGTGGAAAAAAATCATGTGTCAGTGTCAGTCTGTCTATTGATCAGTTCTTCTGCCCACCCCCCGGTAATAACTTTTGAGTGCATAGTCCGATTCGATTTTTTTTTTTTTTTTTTTTGATCGAAAGATCTCAGTGATGACAATACACTTCTATATTCGACTTTTTGATTTGAACAATAATTTAATTTCGAATTTCCGTTTTTTCCCCTGTCCTCCTTTATAACTTTTGAGGGGACAAGTCCGATTCGAGCGAACAATTTTTTCTTTCGAAATATCTCAGAGAAAACACCTCATTCCTGTTTAATTGTTTTATTTGAACACATTTTCATTAAACTTTTAGCAGGTCAAAAAAAACTGCCCGCCTCCCGAGCCTAGTTCCTAATAACTTTGCTTGAACTGTCCTATTTGAGTACTTTTTTTTAAAGACCATTCCTACATACCCAGTAATGCAGTTGACAATAATGTTCAGGGGAACTCACCTTGGGTTATAGGGGACCCACCAACGGAAAAGTGGTTTGAAAAGATTTATATTTGCAATTTTTACAATTAAAAAGCCCAAATATCACCCTCCCCCATGCTACAGAATTGTACGAACACTTAAAAAAATGATGAAAAAAAAACAGGAGGTTCAGTTGTCTCCTGGGCCCCTTAAACAAGGGACCTGCTTTAATCGCAAATAATAAGATAAAATTTAATTTTTATGTTGTTTAAAGTTGTTTTTCCTCCTTAAAAAGCTCTCTGCTTTCCATATCATAGGCTTGATAGTAGCTTTTTGCTTTAACACGCACAGGTAAAGTAAAAGATTACTGTAAAGCCGTCTTCCACAAGCTTTGCAGATGACCAAAAATGGGAATTAGGTTTCCCGCTAGACGCAAATAGTGTAATTGCGCAGCAGCTTCCTGTTTCATTATAACTCGCTAAAATTGGCGAATTTTCAAAAAAAATCAGCTGACTTTAGGACCTTATATTTCGATAACGGGGGCACGAGGGCAAAAACGCATATGCGTCCAGAAACATGTTTTACAATGCTCTTTCGATTGGTACTCATTAACCCCTTCCAGGCTCATTTTATTTCGGGATTACGGATCAAAAAATGTCAATTTTTTTATGCTTATTTTCATACATACATATCTTTTTAAACATAATAGCATCATTCGCAAGCAACATTTCCTAAAAATAA
Organism: Uloborus plumipes; assembly: GCA_038373865.1. NCBI lineage: Eukaryota > Metazoa > Arthropoda > Arachnida > Araneae > Uloboridae > Uloborus > Uloborus plumipes. Next base: position 59,809 of record JAXGGA010007629.1, read on the forward strand.
ATGTAAAAATGTCTATTTAAATAAATGAGTATTTACCTGCAAAGTTGGCTTTCTGTATGGCAGAAATCATTATACTTTGGATTCGGCGCCTACTCTTATCTTAAATCTACAGCTCGAAACACTGTATAGTTATGTTATCTAGTAGCAACAATAGTAAATAAAAGCATCCGAAACCATAAAAGGAACATGTGAAATAATTCTTGAAAGACTGGTTGTGCAGTGTTAATTTTCACCGTGCCCGAGCTACACTCGGGATGAGCCAGAATGGAACATTTCGCTTGCCCGAGTCCAGCTCGGGATAAGCCGGGAAGGGGTTAAAAAAAATCATTATTCCATGATCGGGTACTTTCCTGGTTAGAACCGGAATTTCGTATGCTAGGAGCGGTCAATATCCATAATGACGTCAGATGAATAGGGTCCATTAACACTCGTATCTTTGCAGCGTAAAAACTCATACTTCGATTCAAAAAATAAGTCTTTTGAAAGTTTTACTTGAGAATGACAAAACAGAATGATGAATGACTCATTTGTTGGGAAATGTTCTCTTAATAAGCGTATTTTTCTGATTTAGGCAGAAATTCAAGTGAAACAGGCGATCGCAAATTACAATCGCTACTGGAAATGAATTACATTAGAACGTTTCTTGATAAAAACATCGTGACGTCAGCGTGACGTTTGCCTATGAAAAACGAGCTAGATAAAACGTCACAGCCTACTTGGCGAATAAGAGGAGATCGCTGACTGCTTGTGAGCTCTTATTGGCTCCACCCGTAATGACGTCAGTGCCAAGTTAAGTTGATGATAATGTAATTCACTTCCAGTAGCGATTGCAATTCGAAGCGATTGCAATGGTGTTTCACTTGAATTCCTGCCTTAAAGTCTTAGCTCATCATAAAAAAAAAAGGTGAAAAGTCTCATTCTGTTCTATTTTCATCCCTTTTCTCAAAATTTTAAAGCAATCCTAAGCCGATATAGACCTTACGCATGTTCATTATGCATATTAATACCAGCTATTGTTAAATAAAACTGATTTATTATGCACTAATACTAACACTGAATACTGTATCAAAATATCCGCAAACGAAAAGTTAACCGTGAATAAGACGAAGCAGGAAGTTTGGGCGCGAGGTCTTTAGGGCATAGACACATTGAGTGAGAGGACTTTTGGGTGCCCCGAACATTGGACACGAGGACTTTTGGACGCATGGAACATTGGGCGCGAGTACTTTTGCGAGCACGGAACATTGGTCGCAAGGCCTTTTAGGCACCCGGAGGATTGGGAGCAAGGAATTTTAAACGCGACGGCTTTTATCCAAGGATTCCTAGCCTTATTAAAATGAGTTAAATGAAATATTTCAACCGTTGAAAAAAAAAAAAAAACGTCTGCTTTCATTTTCTCAGTTTTTAATTAATTAAAACTCGGTAAATTATGAAAATATCGTATAAATTGCGGTATTGCAACGTTCTTTCTAAAATGTTTCATTTCTAAAAATGTATTATTTTATTTTCAAAGCTAGGAAAGAAAACTTCATTCTTCTTTTAAACTTTGGTAAGATTTCTGTTGGTTTCTGTGAGCAAAATTGTTCTTATTTTCTCTTTTGGCTTATTTTATATCATACTTTTGAGGAATTATAGTTGATTTATAACTAAAATTGGGTATTCTTTATGTGATACCAATTCATC